>JAJTUV010001841.1:0-249249 GCA_021653895.1 Mastomys natalensis
TTTACTGATAATTAATTTCTTCAAGGCATCCTTCACTTCCTTGTTCCGTAGGCTATAGATCAAGGGGTTCAACATGGGGATGATCACTGTGTAGAAGACAGAAGCCATTTTGTCTGTGTCTAGAGAGTGGTTAGAACTGGGCTGCAAGTACATAAAGATGAGGGTTCCGTAAAAAATGGTCACTGCCAGCATGTGGGAACCACATGTGGAGAAAGCCTTGCGTCTACCTTCAGCGGAACGCATCCTTAGGATGGCAGAAATAATGAATGTGTAGGAAATAAAAAACGATGAGAAGAGAGGAAATGAACATGATGCCTGCACAGACAAAGATCCATAGCTGTTTGGAGTGAGTGTCTGAGCAGGTTAGCCTGAGGAGAGGCATGTCATCACAGTAGAAGTGATTGATGGTATTGGAGTGACAATAGCAGAGGCGAAAGGTGAGGATGGCATGAAACAGTGCTACCAGGAAGCTGTAGCTGTAGGGGGCAGCTACGAGCTGAAAGCAGATTCCTGGGGACATTAGGACCATATAGAGTAGAGGATTACAAATGGCCACATACCTGTCATAGGCCATGGAAGCCAGGAGCAAACACTCGGCTGTCATGAAGGCTAGAAAACAGCCTAACTGAGCAGCACATGCATTGAAGGATATCATATTTTGTTTGTACAAGAAATTCCCAAGCATCTTGGGTGTAATGACAGATGAGTAGCAGAAATCAACAAAAGCCAGGTTGCTGAGGAAGAAGTACATGGGTGTGTTGAGTCTTGCATCTGTTCTAATGACCAAGATCAGACCCAGGTTGCCAAGTGTTGTGAAAAGATAGATGGATAAGAATACCACAAAGAGGGGCATCTTCAGCTCCTCGCGATCTGTGAGGCCCACAAGAATGAACTCTGTCACTTGGGTGCAGTTTATCTGAGCCATGAGTCTTCATGAAATCTGTGCAGAAATCAATAGAAAAGATTGTAACCAACATTTTGACAAGAATATTTATCTTAATGTAGTGAAGCACATTCCATTGTTTCACATTCCACATGAAAATTATAGTTGAATTTTAAAGTGATTAGGTCTTTTTGAGTCAGAGCAATGGATGATCATGAGGAGGTTATTTTCTGAGAAATGATTTCCTCCCTCCAAACTGAGAGCAGGATAGCAAACAGTCCATTGCTTCAGCCTTTTTCTGAAATTTCCATTGATTATTTGCCACTCAACATTAGTTTTTTGAATATTGAAAACAAATACTTATCAGAAAATATTGACATGCATATAATAAAAAGGATTTTATTCCAAAGGTATCATTATACTTATGTAACATAAACTATAGTTTGTTTCCATGAAAACATACAGAATTCTCTTTTATTCTTTATCTACCACATACCATAGAGAAATTATGATAGCTAACTACATGTTGGGAATCAACATGTATTTTTTCTAAGAGGTCCTGATCCCAGAATAAAGGAATCTTTCATTCTGTGTCCCTGTCCTTGTCCAGAAGCAGAATTGGCAAGGTCAATCTGGACTTGTAGTCACTGCCTGTAGTCAAGATTGCCCTTTCTCTGAAACTAACTCTTCTCTCTGTTGTGGTTATCAGTCCTAAGGTCATCCTGTCTGAGTATTCTGTGTCCTCTTTTGAATTTGTCTAGCCGGGCGGTGGTGGCGCATGCCTTTAGTCACAGCACTTGGGAGGCAGAGGCAGGCGGATTTCTGAGTTCGAGGCCAGCCTGGTCTACAGAGTGAGTTCCAGGACAGCCCGGGCTACACAGAGAAACCCTGTCTTGAAAAACCAAAAAAAAAAAAAAAAAAAAAAATTTGTCTAATTTATCTCTCTGCTGACCTTGGCCTATTCCTCTCTCTGTAAATAGTTCATAGGATGCTGTATTTCTTAATAAATTTGCTTAGAGTAAGTCATCAGTTTATGTAAGACCCTCTTGTCCCAGATACTGTATTGTGCCTCAGCCTTGAACTTCACACTGGATACCTTACTGTTTAGGGCCCTTATTCTATGGGATTCAGTCACTTACATGTTTGTAATTGTCTTAGTAATTCATATGGGTAGCATGATGACAAACACTCTGATATGTTTATAGCATATTTATTTCTGATTGGTTTATGACAATAATCTGTTGTGAAATACCCATTATACAAATAAGAAAGAAGATTCTCAGAACGTTTCAGTATCTGATGTAACTTTTGAATTCAAAGGTGGGCTTCTAATAAGGTCCAAGGCATCTCATGATTATATCTTCTTTATGGCCTCATCTCTCCCCTCAGCAGAGCTCAAACTAAAGAGAACAGAAACAATGTACACACAGAAGAAAAGTACAGCCTGAATGAAGGATCTAAGTTTAGTGGTGCATGCTTGTAATCCCAGAATTTAAGAGGTAAAGGAAGGCAGCAGGAATCCGGCATTCAAATTCACCCTCATTTGTATATAGAAAGGCAAAGAGGTATCTCTCAAAACACAGAAGGATAGTGAGAGAGAGTGGGGGGAGAGAGGGAGGAAGGGAGGGAGGGAGGAAGGGAGGGAGGGGAAGGGAGGGAGAGAGGGAAGGAGGGAGGGAGGGAGAGAGATAGAGAAGAAAATGTTGAAGTTTTGTTCTTTACTGTCTATTGTAATGCTAAGTGCCCAGGGGCAGGGCAGGGAGTCAAAACCTTGAGTCTGCATGTTGCCTCTGTGCCCCTGTACCCAAGTTAATTCTGATTAACTTGAATAAAGATGCCAAAAACTAATAGGTGGACAGAAGAGACATATGTGGGATTTAGCTTTACCAGGCTTGAGATCAATGAGGAAGATGAAGTGGAAGAATGTGAAGAAGAGAAAGGAGAAAAGGCCATGGGTTAAGAGTCAAGAGAACAGAACGTGGCTCTGAGGGCTCCCTAATTGGAGCTAATAGCAGCCCAGATAAAACATAATAAATAGTAAGTAATAACTTGCGTTATCAATAGGAAAGTAGATTCTAACAGTATTGTGGGTAGTCAGCTGCCCAGCTATTGTGTGGCTTAAGGCTTATTGTAAATATAAAGGCTGTGAGTGTGTCTTTCATCCAGGAACTCAATAACCAAAGGTGGGGTAGAAATCCTGGGCCAGGATTTTTATAAATTTCTGCTATGGGAAAATATAAACAACAAGTAAACAATATAAGCAGAAGGAAGGAAATGGATATGAAAAGAGCACAGCCAACAGTCAAAGGGATATAAAGTGTCTGGGTCAATAATTCTCACCATTGCATGCCTAAAATGTTTCTCTTTATTTTTTTGACATAGAGTTACAAAGTAATCTTCATATGTAAGACATATTACATGCTCACATCCACTGCATTTATACATATTTTAAAATAACTTTAATTAAAAAGTGCTGTTGCTTCTCAAGTGATTTACTGCAACTTACAAAGTCTTGTCACATTTTATGTGACAGATATACAGAAACATATACACTCATGCTATATGATATAAACTATATCAACTTTATTTCATCAGTATTGCACTTTAAGTTCAGTGTCTCCATATATTTACTTGTCCTTTTGGACAATGTTCCTATTCACAAGATAATATAACATACATACACATATATGTACTTGGTACCTAATCTTGTAGATTTCTCTCTGAAAAGTTGAGATCAAATTTGAGAAACATAAATGGTGTTATAGACATTAAATTCAGGAAATACTATGCAAACAACAATTTACAGATCCTGTTTTTCTTTCTGACTAACATATTTAAGTAACTCAGAATGGTTTCATATGATAATTTCTTTGTTAAATTTGAGATGTTTATAGGGAAAGTACTGCATGATAGTTATTTTCAGTTTTCTATTTCAATTTATTTTATAGAAAAGAATTGCATTATAGGGTTTCTAGAGATGACTTGATGCCTAAAGTATTTGCTGGGCAAGCTTCGAGCTCAGATCCTAAGCACCCACATTAGAGCCACGCCTGGTTTAAGTATGCACCATGCACGTAATTCTAGCAGAGACACAGGAGGATGGAAGACCATCATTGACCAGTCAGTTTAACTCACACCGAAAGCTCTAGATTTTCGAGCAAGGGACTTTTAAGACTCATATATTTTACTTTGATATGACTAAACAATGCCAAATCATTATTAAGGAGACGATTTCAAATATGAAGAAGAAAATAATGCTTTAGTTTGTAAATCTGCTTGATGATGCCATAGAGATATTTTTAGACATGATCAAATGTTGGAAATGTACTAAAAGCTGTCATAAAACATGTAAAAATATCCGAGATTATACCCTTATATATAGATATGTGGCTGTCCAAATCTCAAAAGATTACTGAAATCACATTTTCTCATTGCTAAAAAATGTTTCAATAAAAGATCAGCATAGTCACGCTCTCATAGGGTTTCATTATTATATGCTTAATTCCTCCCTCTTTTTCTATCCAAGCCTATTGACCTTGCTGCCAAATTTTGGAACACAAACATGCATGGCTTCCCTTTAACCGTTTTCTGGTTTCTTGGGATAATTTATTTTGTTTCTTTTCTGAAATACTGTTTCACTTTTTCTTACACACCAGAAATTTTATCAACCCCTTTGAATGTATAATCCTGTGAAAAAGAAGAATGTATATACATGTACTTACAGAATTGTGTATGCATTTGCTTGAACATCATATATATATATATTGAATCAAAGCCGTTAGAAACTCTATCATCTTCAGAGAATGTATTGCATATATCTGTTCTTTTTTTTTTTTTTAATTTCTACACATGGATGCTCAGTAGTTTGCCACTCAATGCTCATAATTGGACAAATTTCTGAACCTAAGTCTACATTAATAGCTTTCTTGACACTCTGCCTCTGTTATATTTATTTATTATTCACTTGTTTTAGTTTTTAGAATTATAGATATCATTTCTCACTTCTCACTTCCATTTTCTCCCTCTAATATCTCCTCTTTAAGACTTCTTGCTTTTTTTCTTTCTTTTAGATTCATGGCTTCTCTTTTAATTAATTATTGTTATATACATATATTTATACATGTATGTTCCTACATAAATACAACTTGCTTTGTCTGTATATGTTATCGAGACTGACCATGTGTTATTAGATAACCAGTTTGTGTGATACTCTGGAGATACTACTTCTTCCCCTCTTAGCACTACTTAGGTGGCTACAGTTCTTTGTGTACAGTTGAGTCCTTGTTGGCTTTTCTTGGTCTGTATTTGCATGTCTGCTGTGTTTTTATTGCAATGACAATGTAGTATTAAAAGTTGAGGCTATCACCTAGCCTCAATAGAAAATGTTCCTAGTCTTACTGCAGCTTGATTTGCTAAGGCTGGTTGATATCCCTGAGAGTCCTCTCCTTTTCTGAGAAGGGGAGGGGAGATGAATAGGGTATGTCAGAGTGTGGGACTAGAGATGAGGAAGGGGAAGCTGAGATAGGGATGTAAAGTAAATAAATAATTTAATTAATAAAATAGAAAAAAAATGTTGAGGGTAGTAATTAAATTAGGACAATGGCATACACTGGTAATTTGTTCCTTATTCCAAGCTATTTGGCTTATTTATTGAAATACAAAATAGAGAGAAACTTCTTCAAGCATAGATGTAAAATTTTCTTCTTTGTTAAACAATCATGGTTTATCAAAGAGGAAAAAAATAGTGGAATTTTAAATCTATGCATAGGTACTGTTTCTCCAATATACACTTGATGCTCTAAAGAAAAGTGGGTATTAAAAGACAGAATTTTAAAACTTGAGGTGTTGACATAGATAACAATCTTTCCTTCTTATGTCTACCCCTTTCAAAATAATCTGATAGGTTTTAGAAATCTCAAGTATTTTCCCAAACCAATCAAATTATACATTTATATAGTATTAAATACACATACAACTAAAATAGAATAAGAATAAACTTGATTAAACTTTATTTCAGAAATAAACATTTTAAGTATAAAATGTTTCATTCTGAAGACTATTATGATTTTCAATTTTAAAATATTTATTTTATCATTAATGTCAAAAACTGCCCATTGAACTTACTTGGAAAACATGAGGTTTTACTTCTTCAGCAAGTAATGTTTGGGGGGCAACAAACTATGGGTTTTTATTGGTGCCTCTATCCCAAAGGATCTACTTAAAAGAATGACGTAAGAAAGATTATCAGGGAAAATTATTGTCTATGCCTCATAGGTATCCCTAGGCAAGTGAGAGATAATTAATATACTTCTTTGGTTTGTAGAAAACACAGATCTTAAACTCAATTTTATCACATCATTTCTTTAACATTCTGATTTTGGAATTGTCATTTTTCTCTGATTTCCACTGTCATCCTATTAGTTGCGTAGTAACAGTCATTATATCATTTATCATTAACACTAAGTAACACTAAGTATATCATTGCAAAAAATATAGGAATTATCTTATGATAATTCTTAAAATTTGCATAGGATTTGGAAGAACTAAGTCCCAAGAACCTATTTCAGAGGATTATGAAAAATAAAGTTCTATTTTTATTAGATAGAACCTTGATCATGGTTGGACCTGTGGATTCCATGATAGTGATAAAACCTATTTTTTCGAATGTGTGAAGGACTACATACTATGATGTAATATTTATAAATCTTTATAAATATAATACACCTATAGCATATAGATTAAAGGTAAAAAAAATGACATGATATAATTCTTCTACCTAATTTAATCATTCCTCTCTACTAAAAATCAAACTCTGTGGTGGTAAACAGTATGCCGATTCAAAATTGGGTAATTTTTATAGTGTTTTGTTGGTTAGTGACAGAAAATTAAACTGAAATAAGCCTGAATGAAACACATAATTGTTATTCTGTAAGAATATAATTGGACTCTAGCCAGATCTCAACCTCATTTGTCACAGATGTTACACATTGGACAAAATTCAAATTTTGTAGACCATTCCTCCACCAGCCTTTCTCTATTAGGACTAAACTGAAAGTAACTGCTAAGAATTGCACAAATGATTTGAAACCTACTTTTATTATTCAATCTGTAAGTTTATATGGTGTTTTTATTTTGTTTTTTTGAGACAGGGTTTCTCTGTGTAGCCCTGGCTGTCCGGGAACTCACTCTGTAGACCAGGCTAGCCGTGAACTCAGAAATTCGCCTACCTCTGCCTCCCAAGTGCTGAGATTAAAGGCATGCGCCACCACTGCCCGGCAAAGACAGCTTTCAATACGAAAGCTTTCACTGAATGTGAGGAAAGGAACTAAAATACCTGTTTCCTTATCTTTTCAGATAAAATGCTTTTGAGGCTTCAATATTTTAGGAAAGTCAATAATAACTGCAGATATACAAGGAACCCCAGGTATATCTTACCATTCAATAGGCAAGGGACAAAGAAATGCAAGTTAATTTCCTTAAAGAATTTAAAATTCCTAAGGTATAAGGCTATTTAAACTCTTGGTGTGTGGAAGATAAGTTTTCTTCCAGTTTTGATATGAAGCTAGAATCCTAAATTATAAGGGTATGTTTTGCTCCACACTATGAACTTCCTTCAATAATAAGCATATGAAATGTGATTTTTATATCTGAATAAAATAAATTAGCCAATTGAGACAGTACCCAATTTTCCAATTAATTGAAGATGAGTTATATGTGAGATAGTTTGTTTTAAATCCATTAGTTTTCATTTTGAAATATTTCATATACTGGGAAGTAAATGCCTTTACCATGTGAAGCGAGAAAGGCAATATTAATTTATTGGTTCCCTCCAAGAAACATAGGTCATCTTAAACAAACAAACAAACAACAATGACAACAAAACAAAAAATATTGGGAAGCCAACAGGTAGAGTACCTTTTCCTTAAAAATGTCTGCAAGAGGTGTTATAGTCATTATTTTAAAACCAGAAGAAATAAAACATATTGAAGAAAGGACAAAGATAATATTTTAAAAGGCCCAGTATGATCTTACAAGACAAAGGACCTCCAAAGGTGCCAGTGAGTTCATTTTCAGTTGATCATCTACTGCTGGGCATGGTGCCTATCCTTAAGAGTTATTTATTTCCCCAGTGAGACTCGCTTGGATAGAACTATCATTTTTATTTTCAAGTAATTATCTGTTGGAGATAGCTTCCAGGTTTGGGATGAAGTCTTGAGTCCACTATTTATTTCAGCACTAGGACCACATCTGCAGCAGAATCATGCATGACCTTGGCATGCTGCTTCAGTCTCTGTGAGTACATATGTGTGCCAGCTCTTCTGTGTCTAGAAAGCCTTGTTTACTTGGAATTCTCCATCCTCTCTGTCTCATACTCTTCCTGTTTCTTTTTCTTTGGGGTTCTCTAAGTCTTGAATGGAGGGATTTGGTAGAGACATTACGTTTATTTTTAATTGAATATAAGTTTTGTACTTCTCTTTCTTTACACTACAGGTTTTTTGTATATGTTATGGCTTCTTGTTTTGTGTTTTTATGGGACATCTGAGCATGAGAATGAGTAAGTGTCTTATTCTATATCTGTTTTTTGTGTCTTTTTCTTGGGCTCTTTTCCTTATGTTCATTTGTTTTATCCTGTTTCAATTGTTTTCTTTTTCTTTCCATTTTATTATATTTCATTATTATCTCTTTGTTGCCTATTTTTGTTTTAATGAGAGACAGAGACGTGGTTGACCCAGATAGAAGAGAAAGTGGGGAAGAATTGGGAGGAATCAAGGGTGAGGAAACTGCAATCAAAATGTATTGTATGAAAAAATATTTTCAGTAAAAGAAAAAATCATAAAAGAGAGAGCGCATATAGAAATAGTTGGTTTTATAAGGAAGAGATCTCTATTGAACACAAATTAAGTATATGACATTAAATTCATTTTACCAATATTCGGGAGAAAAGACTAGGAACAAAAGTCTATATTTGTTTATTAAAATAACTTTCTTAGTTCTCTAAATCTAGAAGTCTGGTTTCTATTGTCCATGATTCTCTTCAGGGCATCTTTTACATCCTTATTCCTGAGACTGTAGATCAAAGGGTTCAACATGGGGATGATCACTGTGTAGAAGACAGAGGCCATCTTGTCTGTATCAAGAGAGTGGTCAGAACTTGGCTGCAAGTACATAAAGATGAGAGTTCCATAGAATATGCTCACAGCCATCATGTGAGAGCTGCAGGTGGAAAAGGCTTTACGTCTTCCTTCAGCTGAGTGCATCCTCAGAATGGCAGAAATAATGAACATGTAAGATACAGAAACAATCAGAACAGAAGAAAAAAATGTGATTCCAGCACAGGCCAAAATAGACAGCTGCTTGTAGTGAGTATCTGAGCAAGTTAGCCTGAGAAGAGGCATGTCATCACAGTAGAAGTGATTGATGATATTGGAATGGCAGTAGGATAGGCGAAAGGTTAGAAGAGTGTGAATCAATGCCATGAGGAAACTATAGCTATAGGGTACAACTACAAGCTGAATGCAGATTCCAGGGGACATTGTGACCATATACAGTAGAGGGTTACAAATGGCTGCATATCTATCATATGCCATGGAAGCCAGGAGCAAGCACTCTGATACCATAAATGTGAGAAAGCAGCCTAATTGGGCAGCACATGCATTGAAGGATATGAAATTTTGGTTATATAAGAAATTCCCAAGCATCTTGGGTGTAATGACAGACGAGTAGCAGAAATCAACAAAAGCCAGGTTGCTGAGGAAGAAGTACATGGGTGTGTTGAGTCTTGCATCTGTTCTAATGACCAAGATCAGACCCAGGTTGCCTATTACTGTGAAAAGATAGATGAATAAGAATACCACAAAGAGAGGCATCTTCAACTCTTCGCGATTTGTGAGGCCAATAAGAATGAACTCTGTCACCTGGGTGCAATTTATCTGAGCCATGAGTCTTCAGGTCATCTGTAGGAAGTGTAAAGAAAAATTCTTTACTGTATGTAAATACAGTATTTACATAGAGTAAATGTATTTATACTTTTACTGTATTTGTACTTCACGTATTTATACTTTGGATGACACAAGACCTTAGTATTTTATTGTTTCCTAAAAAGATATTTTGTCCTAATTTTTCTGATATTGTAGAGATTGTTATGGTAGTGGGATGCTGAATATGGGGTAGATAGCACAAAGAGTCAGGAGGAATTAATTCATATTGTGGGAGGGGTTCACTTTCTTTGGTGGTGTTGCCACAGATAAATTCTTCTTCCTTCAGTGACTAACTTCCTATCCAACCCCACACAACCAGTTCTAATTTATCTCAATAAACCACACACATAAAGAAGATATGAATTGAAAAGTGGACCTATTGTAAAGAGGTGCCAGTTGGGAAGTGGAAGGGCTTACTAGGGTGGTGATCAAAAGTAAATGAGTATAATTCATTCTATATGGTGGTGCATGCATTTAACTCCAGCACTCGGGAGGAAGAGATAGGAGGATCTCTGAGTTGGAGTCTCTAATGCTCTAAAGAGCAAGTTCCAGGACACCCAGAGCTACAGAGAAGAATCCTGTCTAGAAAAAAGAAAAAAGAAAAAAGAAAAAAAGTTTGAAGCCATCAGAAAATAAGAATGAGAAAATAAAAACGCAGAGGAGTTATTTAAATAAAATGAATATTTCCCATTTTTTTCTAAATCTATCATTTATTTAAAACTGAGCAGTGAAAAAGTCCACATTAGGCTATTTTTGGTTTAAAGATTTTGCTTACTACATTCTACATTCTTTAAATATTTCTTGATTCGTTAAAATGTCTTAGCCATGATTTATTTTATATATATATAATATATATAAAGTATACAACTTCTTCTGCAGTTGCAACACTGTTAGCACTGTTAGAGTTTCATCTTGTCTTTGTAGTCGAACATATAAAAATTCATATACCCATATGTTAAGGTAGAAAGAAGAGCTATCTGAGAAGAGAATGGGAAAAAACGAAAAAGCAACGAATGCTGATGGAAATGGTCAAAGTATGTGCAACACTGGAATAGAATTGTCATTTGGAAACACATGACTTGTATGACGAACATACTCTAATACATGATTTAAAACTGTTTTTTTGCTCCAATAGTGTTATAAATACAATTTTGTACTTTCCCTTATTTATAAAAGTTATTTTATATACATACTCTAGCTTATAATACTATTTTAAAGATATCTTCATAATGTAGAACTGAAAGTAGATAACATTATGTAAGGCACAGCAATTGTGTTCTTTTGTTTCATTTTGTTTTACTAAGTCTTAATATAAATACACTACTTTATGGGTATTTTAAAGATGAAAAGTCCAAGATAAAATATAATCAGTGAAATAACATCCAACAATTGTTTGTGATTATCGTCATACCTTAAAATTATTTCTTACTCAAGACTCACACTTACGTTCTAAACTGAATATAATATGTTTCCCTATTCCTGAAAGTCCAAATTGTATACAGGCAATATTTGTTTAGAGCACCAATATCTCTATCTACTCTTTCTTTTTCTTTTGTTTTATTGGTTTCTTATGACAGAAAGTCTTGCTGTTTAACCCATGCTAGTCCCAATTCTGTTTCCCAAGTGCTGAGATCATACATTGGAGCATCTTATGTAATCTCTAAGGCACAAGAAAGGGAGATGGCAAAAGGAAATGGCTGTTCTTGTAATGTAGTAGTATTATCTGAATTAGCATTTATATTTGTTTTACAAGAGATTTGGACTTTTTTGATGGATCAACTTATCAGTCATGTCCTTTTGCATGGTTTTTAAATGTATTATTTTTAAAAGAAGATTTGAGCTGTACTGTGAACTTATGATTTTCCTGTTGCACTTGAAATTGAGAAATCCTTATTTTCCTTATCAACATTGCCTAAATTTATTAGTTTAAGTTTTGCATATCTAAATAATATCACATTTCTTTCTTCTTCTGCTACTTTGTTATTTTTAGCCCCCACACTCCTTTTCTCTATTAACTTTTCATCTAAAAAATAAGTTTCTAATGAAAACCTACAAATTATTTTAGTTTCTCTAAATCTACTCCATAGAAGTAAATACATTAGTAAAATAAGAGTATTTGAACAGTTCTTACCTGTATACTTAAGGCATAATTTTTTTTCTTTATAAAGTCTATTTAGGGTCATATTAGTGACATTTGTCTAATATACTCAGTGTTAATGTGAAGTAAAATTATAGGTACATCAAGGAAAAAATTCAATTTGCACAGGGATTATAATTGGGTTCAATGTGAGCTTTGTTTTCCCTAATGTTGTAGCTTGCAAATGGCTTTTTTATTTGATGAATTTATACTTGAAATATTTTATATTATAATTTGTTACCATATATAAAAGATAAGGAAACCAGAGAAAACAATCTTATCAGTTTGTAACAAAAAGAACCCCTGTTTTATTGCAAACAACTGTTTTGTGTTGTACTTAATTTCATCTTGTACTAATTCACACAGATACTCTTTCAACCTACCCAGGTAGGATGTTCTTCTGTGTCTCCGCATAGTGGGTGCACAGAGTACCTGGCTTCATGGTTTTGTTTGTGTCTCTGTCCCAGAGGCTCTTACTCCAGAGAATATTAAATTAGGTTATCAGAAAACATGAGTCTATGTTCCAGTGGGAGATACATTCAAAGAAGTTCTTGTCTCTGAAGAATATACCCAGAGTTTTGCATTCAGCGTAGTGTTTTTACAAAGGTTCTGAAAACTTTTAATAATGTCACTGTAATTAAACAATGCCACTATGTCTTTCTGTGTTGAATTATTAGTATCTTTTAATCTGACTTTGGAAATAAGGTGGGGATTTTAAACTTTTTCTTTTTTCAACAAATTACACTTTATGTAAAGAAAAAAATGCATCTAATTTTTGGAAGAAATTATCATCAACAACTCTTTATGTACAAAGCATTTTGTAAATCTCTGTGCATGTACTTTGCCTTAAAGGGTAAAGTCAGAAGATTGTTTAACATAAAATTTAAAAGTGTGTGTGATGAATACTAAGTACTTTACCCTCAATATAATTAAACATATATTCTTGTAAACAAGAATATTAAGCATAGAAATTACAGCTGATTTTTTAATTTTTACTTGTTTTTAGCATCTAATACTGATAGATATTAATGGGATTATATATTGTATTTTAATATACAAATGCACTGACTAAACACAGCCTCCTATTATAACTCTGGTATGTCTCCTTCTTTACATCAGGTAATAAGTTTTCTACTTTCAGTATAAAATTTTTTTTGAGTTGCACAAGAAGGCTTTTATTTAGTCTGTAAAAGTATGAAAACATTCCTAATAATGTGCTGATAAAGGCTCCATAAATAAATATGAAATGACACTTTTTAGATTGAATTTTACTCAGTAAAGCTAGAAACAAAAAGAACAGAGTTGAATATTTACCAACTTTATACAGTGATTCTGCTTTCAATTTCTATGAAGGGCTTGCTGTGCTAACATCTAGATTACAACCACAGGCACAGAAAGGACAAAACCAATCTTTTGGCTACCTGAATAGGAAAGAGAAAGAGCCAATGTGAACTCCTTAGTCAGCAATGACCTTGCCCAAAGTCCTTGGACTCCAATATGTTTCATAAATGCTAAGGAGTTAGGGCTGGAGAGATGGCTAAAGGCTAGGTCCACAACCAAAATTACACAATTTCTTTTTCTTCTTCTTCTTTTTTTTAAATTTATTTAGGTATTTAAATCACATCATAATTTACTTATTTACACAGGGGTTATAAACACAAAAAGGCAGGATGTGGGAAGGGAATGGCACCAGAGCATAGGTGTTCAGGGGAGTACAGATACCTTTCAGAACAGGGTATCAGCTGGGTGTAGGTTCAGAGGACAGGTCACTATGACTCTGCCTATGATTCACTTGTCCTTATCTAAGTTGGTACTGTCCACTGAGGCTGCCTATTTATAAGACCTATGACTACTTTGGCTGGTAAATTTCCACAGAAGCCGCCTGTTTACAAATTATTTTTTAACTTCCTCATTTGATGAAGACTACAAGGACGTCATGTTTTAGTGTTTGGCTTATTGCACAAAATGCAATACATATTCATGCTCATGACAGTACAATTCAACTTAGGTAACAAATAGAAACTATCTAGATGTCCATCAAAGCATGGTTACAGAAAACACATACATACACACACACACACACAGTGGATTTTAAAAATGAAGAATGAAATTCTGTTTATGAACAAAAAATGAATGATACTGAAAGACATTGCTTTTGTTTAAGATTCTCCTTTTTTGCTTTATAGTGTGATAGGAAGTAAATATTAAATTATTAGTGACCAATAAAAGTTGTTTTCCTTTTATTTTGGAAGTTATAGACTTTATCCAGTGAGTATTATATATATTTCATCTAATTGCCTTAATTTCTATAAAACAGTGACAAAGAATGAGAAAACTAAGCAAAAGGATATGTGGAGTATGGAGAAAAATGAAAAGCTCTCAGCTATGTGGGCTACAGTGGGTTAACTGGAGTAGCAGGGAGTTCAGGAAAGAGTACCAAAGAGAATCACAAAAGTACTTTGTTAGAAAACGTCATAACAGACCATAACAGACCCGTTGTCTGACCACTACTCTTCTGGCCTCTATCAGTCAATCAGGTTAGATTCTATCACCCCAATTCCTCTCCCTGTATCCTGGGGCCTGCTCAGTTCCCCGCCTGATCTCCATTGTCTAGCCACCACTCTACTGGCCTCCATCAGGCATGCCTAACAAGGAACATCCAGGCCTGGTACACCAAGAACAACCAGTCCAAGGCTGCCCACAGAAGACCTGCTGCATGGGGCACATCCAGATTAGGCCTGCTTTCCTGATACCTGGTAGAGCAGGAACATCAAAGGACAACCAGATGGGTAAAGACCAGCATAAAAAGAGAAACAACAAGAATCAGGGCAATATGGCACATTCAGAGCAAAGGGATCCCACTACAACAAACCCTGGATATGATTACAACTGAAGCACAAGAAAATGACCTTAAATTCAACCTTGCAAAGATGATGATGCCTTTAAAGAGGAAATGAATAAATCCCTCAAAGAAATACAGGAAAACAAAGTTAAACAGTAGAGGGTTTAACAAGAAAAGCAATAAATTCCTTAAAGAAATACAGAAAAATTCAATTAAATAGGTGAAGGAAATGAATAAACTATTCAAGACCAGAAGATGGAAATAAAAGTAATTAAAAAAAACACAATCTGAGGAAATCCTGGAGATGGAAAAGCCCAAATAGAACAGAAACAATGATTGGATGCCTCATAAACAGAATACAAGAGATGGAAGAGAAAAATCTCAGGAGTAGAAGATACAACACATTAGTCAAAGAAAATGTTAAATTTAAAAAACTCTTGACACAAAATATCCTAAGAATATTAAGAATAGAACAAGGTCAAAAGTCTCAGCTCCACGAACCAGAAAACATTTTCAAAAAATAATACAAGAAAATTTCCCCAACCTAAAGAAATAGATGCTTAAAAACGTACAAGAAGTTTATAGAACACAAATAAGATTTGATCAGGAAAGAAAATCCTCCTGCCATATAATAATCAAAACACAAAATCTATGTAACAGAAATATTAAAAGCTGAAAAAGGGAAAGCCCAAGTAAGATAAAAAGGCAGACCTTGCAGAATTATAACCCTTCTTAACAGATTCCAAGTTTGAAGGGTTTGGATAAATATTTTATATGCTCTAAGACACCACGGGGTCAATTGCTCAATTTTATTCATACCAGCTTTATTTATAATAGCCAGAAACTGGAAACAACCTAGATGTCACTCAACTGAAGAATGGATAAAGAAAATGTGGTACTTCCACACAATGGAATAATGTTCAGCTGTTGAAAATGAAGGGATCATAAAATATGCAGACAGATAGAATTTGAGACTAGCATCTTGAGTGAGACACCAGTACATACAAGGTATGTACTCACTTATAATTGGACAATAGCCATAAAGTGCAGGATAACCATGCTACAATCCACAGAGCAATAGAAACTGGAATCTCACTCAGAAGAGGAAACAAAATAGTCATCAGAGGTAAATGGTGGGAGAGGGAGTGAGGAGGGAAATGGGGATGATGATTAGTTATGAGGGAAGGGGATGAAAGAGAGGAGGGAGTGAAAATGGTAATTGTTAGAGGGGAATCTCTGAAACTAGCTGGAGGCTTGAGAATGGGGAAGATACTATAGTCTATGGGGATGATTGTAGCTGAGATTCCTAAAGCATTTTTTTTTTTTTTTTTTTTTTTTTTTGGTTTTTCAAGACAGGGTTTCTCTGTATAGTCATGGCTTTCCTGGAACTCACTCTGTAGACCAGCCCGGAACTCAGAGATCTGCCTGCCTCTGCCTCTCAAGTGCTGTGATTAAAGGCGTGCGCCACCACTGCCAGTAGCTGAGATTCCTAATAGTCGGGGATATACAGACTGAAGTAGCCACCTTCCGTAGCAGTAAAGAGTTCCAGTGGAAGAAATGGGACAAAACCTTCAACTCAAAATTTGTCCTATGTTCAAGATACACAGGGATAAAGATGGAGCAGAGCCTGAGAAAATGGCTCACCAAATGACTGGCCCAACATGAGAGAGCCATCCCATGGGAGAGAGGCAACCTCTGACACTAATGATATTGTTTGCTTACAGACAGGGATCTAGCATTACTTTCTCCTCAGAGGATTTATCCAGTAGCTACGGAAACAGATGTAGACACTAATAGCCAAATATCAGGCAGAGCTTGGGAGCCTTGTGGATAAGTGGGGAATAGAATTTGAGCTAGATGGAGGAGTCAAGGACACTACAAGATGATCTACAGAGTCAACTAACCTGGACCTATGCGGCTCACAGAAATAGAACCACCAGCCAAAGAACATCCTAGCAGCCTCTTCCATTTGCAGCAAATATGCCTTGATCTTCATATGGTCTCCTAACAACTGAAGCAAAGGATATCTTTGACTGTTGTCATCCTTTGGATCCCTTTCTACCTGTATTGTCTGGTTGGGCTTCAGTGGGATAGGAGGTACTGGATCCTGTTGGGAACAGATTTCCCAGGGTGGGATGGTTCCCAAGGGGTAGTAGGTGGTCTTCTTCTCTGAGGAGAAGGGAGAGTAATTTCTCGTGGGATTTGTAAGGGCAGGCCTTGGAGGATAGAAGGAGGGCTGAAATAGGAATGTAATTTGAATTTTAAAAATATGGAAAATAGAGAAAATGTCATAATGGTATCTAGTATGTCATAGGCCAATCCAAAACAAAATGTTTTAAGTTTTTGAATTCAAAATTGTGGTAGCTACTGCATGTACCTATAAGTAATAATTCATAATTCAGTTTATGGTGTACCTTACATTTCCTCACAGTTGAATCCTATCACAAAAAGACATTATTTCTCTGATAAAATTGTAATAGAGATACATTTAAGGTCACAACACGGCTGCCCAGACTGATAAAAATGGAAATACAGCTTGGCTTTTGTAAAAAGACAGTAAATTAGTATTATTAATGTGTGAGTGTACACTGTTAAACAGTCTAGTCCTACTCTTAGGAGCTTTCAGAGTTCTTGGATACATTTAACTTTCAAGAACATGACTAGTCCACAGGACTGCAAGGCCTGCTTGCTAGCTAAGGCATCCACTACACTATTTTTTCTTTATGAAATTAGCACAGAAATAAAATCCAATCTCAAACCTAGAAGCATCATAGTAGAGTATTAAACTGATTAAAAAAAAAAAAAACCACAGCAAAAAACATATACTAACTAACACAAAATAAAACAGAACTAAACAACCTTTCTGCCTGGAGGTTGGGAGTTCATGATTTATCTCCTTAAACTGGAGTCTAAAAAAATGTCCCATATCAGTAATAATTTGATAGAAAATATTTACTAATTGCTTTTCTTTTACTAGTTTCATCTGTTCCCATTACCTGCATACTGTTTATTGTTTAAAGACATCTAAGAGAAAGAAAGTATGAGGATAAGGAGTTATTGATATCACAAAACCATAATTTGTAGAGAAGGAGCTTTGACGGCCAGTGATGTTTTTTAGTGAAGTCATTTCAACACCATAGTGAATCTCTAGATACAAGGCACTGTAAGGATTATCATGATGTGACTAGGATCACTGGAAGAAACAAAAATATTTGTATAATCTTGATCTATAACAGGTAGGAAGAAAATTTAAGCATGACATAACAATCTGGGTTATTGCTCCTGGCCAGGTTATCAGAATCATGCTTTGAATCCTCCCAGGAACAGGACGCCTTGGACAAACTCTCCTTACATTTTGTGCACCTGATACTATTGCACTTGCCAGGAACACTTATTCTCCATATTCCTGACCCGTGTTAAGCCCAAGTGTCCTCTTGTATACTTGTTCATCAATTTTTACACCATAGTAGAAGTGCCACAATGAATCAAACTTTTGTGTCAAGGGTTAAATAGACCCTAGACTTTCCTCAAGACCCTCATGTATGGAGAAGAAACATAGTCTTTCTTTTTCTAAAACAAATAGTATGCTTGCAGGGCCAGAGTTGGAGGAACTTTTGCTTCAGATCCTGAAAGCACAAGTCTTCCTACTCTAAGAGGCTATGGTTATCAGTTCAAAGGCCACTGTGTGTTTGATCTCTGTACCTTTAAGTTTTTAGTGTAATAGGACAGTGGAAAATCATCCTGACCCTCCTCTGACCTGAGCTTGGAGACTTGAAAATCTCTGACCACAGGAACTCAGCATTAATCATATTTTAGAGTAAATGGCCAATCAATTCTTCCAGCTACAATGTACTTTTTCCACCAGCTCACTGTACATGCTCCAAAGACCCTACACTGGACCCCCTCTTTGCCCAGGCCTCTGCTGACTCTCTTCCTTTTCTGAGGCAGCTGTCTTTTTGTGCCTCTCTCCCATAAATCTCTTGTCTGAGTTTTGTTATAGTGTGAATTTGTGGTATTTCTTAGCTCTTGACTGACAAGGAGTCCTTGCTCCTAGAAGCAAACAAACAAACAAACAAGCAAACAACAAAACAATCAAACAAAAACCCACAGAGATATCCTATACACCCCTGTGCAACATTGTTTGGTTAGCTTCCTACTTCCTATTAGCTGACTTTGTCCCATTGTATGATATATTTTTGTTTGTTGTGTCCCATTTTCTACTGCAAATACCATATAGCAGGTTGAACTTAATAAACTTGCTTGGTATAAGCCATTAGCTTAAGCAACATCTCTTGACCCCAGTTTTATCTCTTGCTTATCTGATCATTTAGGATTCTGTCACTGAAGAACAACCTGCTAGTCCAGGTTACTTTAGTTTATGATTTCATAAGAGCTTAAACCAATACTTTGTACACATTAAATACTGAAGTATTTTAAAATAGTCTATCATGAAGTAACTTATTGGCTATTGCTATTTTTGTAGTAGCAAAGGACTTTGCTTTTAAAAACCATTTATTTATATTTTATGTGTATGGAATTTTTGCTAGCGTATAGGTTTGTGTGTCTGTGCAATATCCACAGATTCCAGAAGAAGGCATCAGATCCTCTGGAACTAGAACTATATATGGTTTGAGCCTCTGTGTAGGTGATGGGAAATGAACCCAGGTATTCTGGAAGAACAAAAAGTGCTCCTAACCACTGAGCTGTCTTTTTAGCTCCTGAAGTAGTTTTTATTATATAGATGACAGAACTAAACCCATGACCTGTGTTAAGTCACCAGATTCATAATAGATATACATGCTGAAATATCATTTCTTGAAATTTTACATGGAGCTTCATGGTTTGTTTTATACCAAAGAGGAAAGTTTGTTATTAGCTTTGTTGTAATTATGTAATAGCATTAACACAATAATTTACTAACTGTAAAATATGTATCAAGTATTATTCTTCTAGCTTTTAAACTTTATTTCCTATAAAATTTTTACAAAATTATTTTCATAGTTTTGATTTTTTTCTATTTTTCAAAAATATGTGGGTTCTAGGCAAGCCTTGAATTTGAGATGTGAAACTTGA
Organism: Mastomys natalensis; assembly: GCA_021653895.1. NCBI lineage: Eukaryota > Metazoa > Chordata > Mammalia > Rodentia > Muridae > Mastomys > Mastomys natalensis. Next base: position 19,914 of record JAJTUV010001841.1, read on the forward strand.
GGTGTGTGTCTAGCTGTTGTGACTTCTTATTTGGTAAATATAGTTACTTGTTTTGAAAAGTGGAAGGCATCTTTGGTTTGTTTGTTGTTACACCATGATGATGAAATTGTGAGAATTAACTTTTTCACAATGGACAATATTTCAACGCATAGATTTGACTTCTGCACTAAGTAATCAATCTGTTCTCACATCCATGCCATTGATTGGTAGAGTTGTAAAGTGGTCTGCCCATGTTTCTTAGTTACTTTTCTGTTGTAATAAAATAGCATGATAAGAAGATATTTAGTGCCGGGCAGTGGTGGCGCACGCCTTTAATCCCAGCACTTGGGAGGCAGAGGCAGGCAGATTTCTGAGTTCGAGGCCAGCCTGGTCTACAGAGTGAATTCAGCACAGCCAGGGCTACACAGAGAAACCCTTTCTCGATAAACCAAAAAAAAAAAAAAAAAAAAAAAAAAAGACATTTAGTGAAGAAAGAATCTATTTGTGATCCTGGATCCAGTGTGGAAAGACACCATCATGGCAGGAAGAAATAGCAGGAGGATGATTGCAAGAATACAAGCTGACCGTTCCACCTGGGTATCCATCCCATGTGCAGTCACCGAAAGTAGACCCTAATATGGATGTCAGGAAATGCATGCTGACAGGTGCCTGATATACCTGTGTTCTTAGAGGTCTGCCAGAGTCTGACATATTCAGCGGTGGATGCTCACAGCTAACCATTAAACTGATCATGGGGTTCCCAGTGGAGGAGTTAGAGAGAAGACTGAAGGAACTGAAAGGGTTTGCAGCACCATGGGGAGAGCAATAATACCAACCAACCAGAGCTCCCATGTTCTAAACCACCAGCCTGGAAGCACATAGAGAGGGACTCATGACTCCAGCTGTATATGTAGGGGAGGATGGCCTTGTGGACATAGGTGGGAGAGGAGATCCTTGGTCCCATGAAGGCTGGATACCCAGTGTGGGGGAATTCGAGGGTGGGAAAGTGGGAGTGGGGGATGAGTGGGGGCACATCCTCATAGAAGCAGGAGAAGGGGAGCTAGGATAGGGGGTTTCTGGGTGGGGGGATAGGGTAAGGGGATAACATTTAAAATGTAAATAAAATATACAATTAAAAAATAAAATGAATAGAAGCTGAGAGAGGATGTTTTCAAACAGAATCCCCAAACAGATTGAGCAACCTGGAAGCACTACAAGGCATAGAAAATCAAAGGCCTACCTCAGAACTTCACTTCCTTATGCATAGCCCCAAACAGTGTCACTAACTAGGTACCAAGTGCCCAAATGGCCAGGTCTAGGAGGCATTCTCATTCAAACCACCTTGCCAGGGTGCTGAATCCAGCATCCTGTATAAACAAAGAAAAGTTATTCTTGGTCTTTTCAGTAAACTCCTGTCTTCATTCACCTTAAAGGATAACCCATATTACTCCATAAGTTTTTTCATTTTTACTGCACAATTTAAGTTTGTAAAGTTTGCTTCTTGAATTCTAATTATCAAACTTTTGGAATAAAATATATGTCTTCTCCCACAAGCTGTGTTAAATTGCAATGGTAATTTGTACTGTTATTAAATTGTTATTCCCTTTTGAGTTATTATTGGGGATCAACACGTGAATGCATGATAAGCCCAATTAAATAAAGTAATAATGTTAATTCGTATAGAGACTTTATAACTGTAGAAAATTATAAGGTCATTAATTATTTTCTTGGCACAATTCAAGATCTGTTTATCTTGATAAAAATAAACACCAGGTAAATCACTGAAAAAAATAATAGAAGATAAGTGATGGCTAGAGATAAGAATATACATCTATATAGCTAAGAAATGTGAACTTTGTGGTTTTAAATTTTTGATAGATAAAAATATTTTCTTTTTTGTGGTAGAATTTATAATTTGTGATCTCATGAGTTATTCTAGTCAATAAATGGCCCCATATTTGACATTTAATCAGATCTCAAAATTATTTTTGTTCTTGTATAAGATTGGCTGACATTTTTTATCTTCTTGGTTTATAACTCCAATTCCAGTGACTACAAATCTGTACTATTAAAAACATGAGGTCTAAAGTTTTCATGAAGTGTCAATGATGTGTAAAGTACAGTATGTAAGATTTTAATTCTGTGTGGGTGTTTACGTGTATGCATGGGGGATGTATATACACACATGTGCAGTGCTGTGTGAATGAGGACGTTATACTGGTTTTTTTTTTGAGTGTTTTAATGTGGGACATTGTCAACTGCCTTAACTATGAAACAAACAATTTCTATATCCAAGTCTTAATTCACAAACTGCACTTCACATCCAAGGTAGTTTTGGGGAGAATACCTTGGGTTTCATGCATAATAAACACTCCACCACCTCAGCCTCCAGATTTTATTTTAAAATAAAAGTTCATAAGATGACATGGGAAATGAAGAGATTCTACAATATGTTTAAATAATATGTTTGATGAATATCAAATGTATTTATTGCCATTTATAGATTACATCTTTTACTCAGAATTTAGTTTTTTTTCCATTTAAATTCAAACATTCTATCCAAAATAGGCCTCTACTTAGTCTTTTTCTGTAGTGTTCTCTATGCTGCCACAATTTCTCTGTATGTTATGGCTATTTGGGAAATATACTGGCTAGGGTTTTCTGTGTTGTTCATCTTCTCAGTTTTTTTTTTTCATCATTGGATTAAAATTATATGCTCAGGTAAAGAAATAAAAGCAGTGAATTGCTCCCTTGTTTATATCATGAAGGAGCCCGTTGTAGGATTGACTTATCAGTGGTAGTGTTACTCTGTTTCCTAGCTGAGTTAGTGTTTGTCATTCTTTTCCATTGTCACATTGCACCTTTACTTTGTACATTGCACTACCTGGAAGGACATCATTGTGATAAAGTCACATGAAAAGAGCTATCTTCGCAGTTCCTGATGATAACTCTTCAGCTGTCTTTATTAACTTGAAAAATCTTAAGGTTACAGTGATTTAAAAGAATCGCATGGATTTGTCATGAATCTCTTTAAAGCAGCCTTCACATCCTTGTTCCTCAGGCTGTAGATCATGGGGTTCAGCATTGGGATCACCAATGTATAAAACACAGAGGCCATCTTATCAGTATCTAGTGAGTGGTTAGTTTGAGGTTGCAAATACATAAACAGCAGTGTCCCATAGAAAACTGTGACAGCCATCATATGGGAAGCACATGTGGAAAAGGCTTTTTTCCTTCCTTCTGATGAACGGATCCTTAGGATAGACAACACAATGTTGAAATAGGATACCAGCACTATACTCATGGAAAAGAACAAGTTTGTAGCTGCAGATATAAAGACTACAGTTTCTGGAAGGTAGGTGTCAGAACAGGAAAGTGCTAAGAGAGGGACATTATCACAGTAAAAATGGTTGATTTTTTTGGAGGAGCAATAAGACACAGAGAACACACAGGATGAAACAACAATGGCTGTGCAAAAGCCATAGAAGTATGTGAGGGACACCAGCAGAAGGCAGATCCGTCGAGACACCACCACCATGTAGAGCAGTGGGTTGCAGATGGCCACATAGCGGTCATAGGCCATCACAGCGAGCATGAAGATCTCTGCTACAATGAAAACCAGGAATCCTCCAAGTTGCGTGGCACATTCATAATATAAGGTGGTTTTCTTACTGACTAAGAAGTTGACCAGCATTTTAGGAGCAATGACAGTGGAGTTGCCAAAGTTGATGACGGCCAGGTGTCTGAGAAAGAAGTACATGGGAGTTTGCAGGCGTGAGTCCACGGTGGTGAGGGTGATGATGCCCAGGTTCCCTGCTGCTGTCAGAAGGTAAATGACTAGGAAGACAAAGAAAAGTGGAACCTGAAGTTGTGGCAGGTCTGAAACACCGACAAGAATGAACTCAGTGACATGAGATAAGTTTCTAGAAGCCATATAAACGTTGTAAGTTCATCTGTTTGCAAAGGAAAAGAATGTCATACAAAGTTAAGGAAGTATTTTCTACCATTGCCATTCGATACAAGGGGGCAGTCCTGGGCTGAGGGTTTTTTTGTTTTGTTTTGTTTTGTTTTCTAATTATGAATGAGTTAAATTTCAGTTATGAAACTGAAGGTTTTCTGCTTAAACTTGTGCTAAAGTAACGTGAGGGATAATGAATTAAATAGATGATGCTGCATTAGGTGAGGTTTGTGGACAACTTTAATTCATGTGGAAGGACACACATGTACTCAACCTGCAGTACTTGAAGCTATTATATAGTCTTGTGTCTTGTTGAGTATGAAAGAGCATAAGGATCCATATGATTTTTAATAATCTAAAATATAATTAAACTGAACTTGTTTAATCTGGCACATATATGTTTATAGCTGCTGTCCTTCCCGTTTTCTGTGCAATATCATATAAAGTCATTGGATGGAAACTTAACTTAAATATTTTTCTCACCATACTTGTTATCTTTTCATTAATTTTCTGTTTCATTTATTAACACAGAATTGCATGAAACTATGTCCTGAAGCATAGTATTAAGAGTGTTGAATCTCTCTCCACCTTCAAAAGATTATATCAAAACGTTAAGATTTTTGTAATATTTTGACATTATTCATAGGACCACCTCCCTTTAGACGACAACTTTCATTCTTGCCCAACAAGCTTCATATCCCTTTCATTATATTTTAATCAATCATAATCTTATTAAATTTTGATTTTTTTTAATGTGCAAAAGTTAACTATTAATTTAATCATTAACATGAATGTGTTAACATTTTTATAACACTATTGGACATCTTTTTTTAATTCCTATGATAGTAATGTGTATATTTATCACAGAATTTCATGTTACGTTTATATGCTGAGTAAGTTACTGTAGTTATTTATGGATAATCACTTGTCCTAATGGCAGCTGGGGTCCCATAAGCATTCACAACTGATGGTGTTTAGGTAGGTAAATCACACAGTCACCCTGCAGCTACAAATTTACATGTAATTCTTGGAGTGTCATGGTATAATTATGCTTTCAAAAATGCCTGATAAAATCTAAGAACTGTTGATACATTCCCTCTTTCTAAAACTGACAGAAAAAAAATGTGGAGACCTAAGCCGTGGCTAGAAAAGAACATCAAAAAGTGACAGTGTAAAATAAAATAAAATAATAAAATAAAATAAATAAATAAATAAAATAAAATAAAATAAAATCAGTTAAATAAAACCCAGTGAATCCTAACCTTATAGGGCAGCTGATACCTTTGATTCTGACAACAGACATCACTCTGTCCCTCTGGTTTCTTGGTGTCACTTTTGTTATTTATTTGTTAACTATACATTTGAGGTTTTTTCTCTCGGACAAACAATATTGAAACTTCACATAAATCACTTTTCTTTCCTCATGAATCTGATGTTCTGGCCAAGTAAACACAATTTGTAAAATAAACCTGTGAACAAGATCACTGCAACAGGTATGAGGTAGGATGAGTAAAATGCACTCAGGGGTTCATTGAAACAACCAGGGAGAATAATTTGACATGGAATAATGGGGGGTTTTGCTTCTATCAAAATACTGTTTAAATTCAACTTTAAATAAACACAAGAAAATGATTATATAAAGCATCAGAAAGAAAAAAATTCCAGGATTTTTGAGCCATAAGAAATATGGGAGAAATACCATTCTCTGCAACAGAAAATGGGTGAACAAACAGATGCTTTACACGTATGGAAGGGACAGTGTAAGAGAAGAATATGTGACCAGGTTTCTATGAGGAATTGGGAATTAGTAGTATCATGTGTGATAATACATTGAGAGATATATTACTATATAGATTTCCTAATTACTTTTCTTATTTGTGAATCATGGAGAAATTTTAAGAGAGGAAAATATTTTGATTAACTTAATTGAACCATATTTTTTTTGCCATTGTAAAGATTATGAATTACAGGATTTGAAAAGGGTTAGAGATGGGACTTAAAAGGAAACTTTAAAACATAAGAAGCACTTTTCATGGTTTTTTATAGACTTTTTGGAGTGAGATAGCACTATGTGGGCCAAAGTGAAGAAGACAAGTTTGAAAGATAAATTTGACCACTGGAAGAAGAGTAAGATGATATCCTTAATATAATCCATGCATTGAATCACATGGGGCAAGAAGTGACAGATTGTATAAATAATGGAGATTTTTATGGGAATACTTGAGAATCAGGTCAAAGTTTATGAAATGGTTTGATTTTTCATAAGAAATTATTTAAAATGTAATAATGGAATTCTTGTTTTCAACATACTGTGCTTTTCTTGCTTGTAAAATATTTATTACATGTTTAGTGAATCAAGTATTAGTGATGCCTGTGTTACAGGTACTTGAGATACTATGAAGTATATAGGGAAATAATATTCAGCCATGTATCACAATACATATCTATCTTTAATTTAAAACTATGTTTGGTACTGCTCACCTAATGTCCAACACTGACAGCAACCACTTTGCCTTTTGAAAGCCTAGCATAATACTAAAAGAAAACGTTTTAGATCAGATAGTTGATCTCTGTACTCTGGATGCTAAGGTAGGAGGATGGTGAATTGTATACCAGTTTCCAGCCCAGTTTCGGTCATGTAGCAAGATACTACCTCAGAATGAAGGAAACAGGAAAAGCAGGCATGGTGGTGCAACTCTGCAACCCCAGGACTCAAGATGTGGAAGCTGGATGGATGTCTAACATCATCCAGAGCTTTGCTTTCATACATGGTGGAGGGAGGCAATGCAGTTAATTTGAATTTGCTATACTTGGTAAATAAACTAAGTGCAAATTTTAGAAAGAATATTCAGTTCCTGGGAATGTTACCCATGAATATGAAAAAGATCTCATCATAATAAACTAGGGTCCTGACCCTCTGGTAGTTGTAGTCCACTGTTTTAGCAGATGCTCCCTTAAATGGAAGCCCAGTATTCTGACACCTCAGCAAAAAAAAAAAAAAAAAAAAAACTGTTAGAGTCCTGCCAACAGACTCTTAACTAAAATGTAGGCAGATTCATCATAGTCTGTGATAAATGACCTTTATAATTGAGCTCCACTGTTTAGTTGATTGCATTTTAAAACATTATGTCTATTTGCATATGTAGCATTGAATACTTTTAAATGTTTTTATAAGATAGTACTACTTTGTACTGCTGACTGACCTGTAACTGACTATATCTCTAATGTTCTATTTGCTTCAACCTCTCAGGAACTTGGATTACAGGTGTGTAGCCATATGCAGAAATATCATTACATTTAAAGATACATTTTTCAAAGAAATTTCCAATCTTAAGGAGAGATGTAATTTATTTGCAGTACTGTGCATCTACATTTCTTTTATAAATGTAATAAAAGCAAAATGTCCCTTTTAGACAATATAAACAATAAAACTACATAAATCATCTTATTGATAAAAACTTAATATTTCAGGAATATGTTACTTAATACATAAGACACAGTGATAATTCAGTTTTAAAAAGTATGAATGGCTGATCATTACCCCAACCTATGTTAATAAAAATAGTTAAAATATCCTGAGCAAATGCTAGTTTGAATATTTTACTACTTGATTACTAGCTGTTCATAGTCTTCTAAGATTAAAAAGGGATGGTTTGTTTAAGACATAATATTGATTTTAAAAACTTATACAGTAATATGAATTAATTTTAACCCACCTGGAAAGGATATTATACTTTATGTTCTTAGTTAAAATCTCTACATGGTTGTATTCATGAGTTGATTCAGCTCTATAAGTCTATGAGAGTCAAATTGTGAAGCACGGTGATGCTATAATCCATAAATAGTCATTTGTATCATTTGGGAATTTGCCACAAGGACTGACTGGTTCTTTAACAGTACTCCCCTATAGGAACCCTCTAGGAATTAATGTAGAAAAAAACCAAAAGCACTTTAAGAAAAGGTCTCACAGCTCATTCCCAGGATGGATGAGAACTCCCTATCCTCCTACCTTTTTTGTTCACACTGAACTTACTTTGGTGTAGTCTGAGCCTCTATTACGAATGAAATTGAGTTCAACTTCATGTAATCTAAGAGGAGTAGTAATGAAATTACATCTATCAAAAACTTTCCCTTTCTTGCCAGAATTCTTTATTGCAAACATGCATTACTTAAAACCTAAGAACTAGTGATATAGCAATAAAGCAAGAGCAAGTTAGATCTTTATGGAATGTCCTAATCATTACAATAACTGTCTTCATGTTCGATTTCCTTTTAATTCAATAATAGAATCAACATAATCATTACCTCCAGGAACGCTATGAAGTGAATTTTAAACTACAACATCCATGGGCTACAAAGATGTGTTGGTGTGCAAGAGTGTTTGGATTGAAAGTATAAAGACCCAGTAACTACATTAAAAACCTGGGTAAAGGATTCAGTTGATTGTCAGTCTACATTGAACACTAATACATAGGATCTCTAGTGTTTAATGGCTAGCTAGCCTAGTCAAAGTACAAGTTACAACTCAGGGAAGTACAGGATCAAGAAATCAGAAGACATAGAGGAAGACATTAGATGCACTGTTATGGTCTCATTAAGTATATGAATGTGAAGTCTTGTGAATATGACTAAACATTTTTAATTCAAAAACCTATTTTGTAATCATTGAATTTAAATTTGTGTACTATTTACATTCAGTGTACACTGCAAATCTTATACAATTGTATGCATTGAACATATTCTTTCTGTGTAGATTAAGTCTCTCTCTCTCTGCATATATATATATATATATATATATATATATATATATATATATATATAATGCATGCACACATACACATATATATGTTATGTTTATGTAATTATGGACACTCAGAAATTATGTATAAACTACATATTTAAATTTTAATTCCAAATAACTAAAAATTTAAATGTATTTAGAATTCAGAATTAAAAGTTAGGTGATTAATAAAAGTGGGCTCATCTATTTGCAAGTTTATTATAAAGACTTGTATCTGTATATTACACTGTAATATATACTTTTTAAGTTAGAAACTACGAAGTTAAAAGTTTGGGTATGGTTATTTGTTCCTGATGGTGACTGAATAAAGAAATTAGCACAAAGGTAGGTGAGGTGCACTTGCCTTTAATTTCTTCACTCAGAAGTCAGAGGCAGGCAGATCGCTGTAAATTTCAGGCCTCTCTGGACCGTGTAGGGAGTGTAGGACAATCATAGCTACATAGATAGACGTATTAAAAAAATACAGAAAAGGAAAAAAAAAACACAAATGGTATATTAGCTATTGAGAAAGTCTTCCAAAAATTACCACAGACAATGAAGTTTATATGGTGAAAATGACATTTTTTTTCATGTTGTACAAACTGAAAGACAAAGGTTCCCACAGGTTTGTTCTATTTTTGCCTAGTTCTCTCTCACTATGTCTTCACATCCTTTTACTTGAATTAATTTTGGGTTGAGTATATTTTCTGTCTCTGCCTCCTATCCTAACTTTTTAGAAATGTAATAATATTTTAAATAAAATAAATCAAACAAAAAATAGACTTAGACTTTCATTGAGTAACATTCTAACAACCCCTCTTTCTTTGTTTGTATTTTTTTCTTTTTTCTTTTTTATTCTTCTCTCATATAGTACATCTCAACCACAGACCTCCATCCCTCCTCTCCTCCAAATCTCGTCCCACCATACCTTTCTCTCCCTTTCTCTCCCCTAGATTCACAGCGCTTCCTTTTCCCTTCAGAAAAGAACAGGCCTCCCAGAGATATTAACCAAACATGCCATAACAAGATGCAATAAGACTCCTCATAAACCCTCATATATTCTAGAGAGGCAACCCAGTAGGAGGAAAGGGTGCTGGAAACAGTAAAAGTATCTGAGACATCAGGATTGACACTGATAGGCATCCCACAAAGTCCTAGTTAAGTAACAATAGCATGCATGCAGAAGACTTAGTGATGAGCCATGCAGGCTCCATGGTTGCTTCTTCAGTCTCTGTGAACTCTTAGGAAGCCTTCTAGTTTCCATTTAAATCACATTCTCTAATAAAAATAGATGCAAGTATCTTCATTGTCATTTTGATGTTGTTGTCAATTGTTAGTTCTATGTGAAAAGACCTAGATTTTTGTGGGACCAAACTCAGAAAAAGATGATCCCTATTTTGTTAAAGAATTGTCTTTAAAACATTAGTATTGACATTCTTTGTTTTCAACTCTTAGAGGTGGACTTCTATATATAGGTGATTTTGTCAACCAGTAGTAGATTGAAGTTGAATAAATAAGATGTATTTGTATCTAGAGTAAATATGATAAAAATCCAAAGCAAGGACAGGGATAATATTAATTGTCTGATAAGTTTCTCTTTATTATTATTATTTTGTTTAGTTATTTTGACCTTATTGACCCTATTAAAAATAGATTATTTTCTCACATAGTATATCTTGAATATCTCCACTCTTTCTAGTACCTCTCCACCTCTTCTCCTTTCCAGATTCACCCCACTTCTATCTCTCATTACAAAAGCACAGACATCTAAGAGATAATAACCAAACATAACAAAATAAAATTATAATAAAATAAAACAAAAACTATCATATTGAATTTGAATAAGGCAAAACCAACAGAAGAAGAGCACCAGTAGAAATCACAAGAATCAGAGACCCTCTGGTTCACACATTCAGAAATCTCATAAAAATACTGAACTGAAAGCTATAATGTATAACCCAGTAGACCTGTTATAGAACCATTACAACCTTATGTTTGCTACTTCAGTATCAATAATTTCATATAAACTTTAGTCAATTGATTCAGAGGACCTGTTCTCCTAGTGTCCTCTAACCCCTCTGGCTCTTACATGCTTTGTGCATCCTCTTCTGCTGGATTCTCTGAGCTCTGAGAGGAACTTCTTATTTTAAGAACATATAGCACAACACAATGGAATTTTAATGCAATTTTAATGTAATTGTCTTTTAAAGGTCCACTTTCTATATTCATTTGCAGTCTGAGGAATTAGGGTATAAGTATGGAAATTTATAATAAAACAAGAATTCCTGCACTGAGAGCTAACCACCCTAACCCTAACCCTAACCCTAACCCTGTTTTGCTTTTTTTTTTTTTTTTTTTTTTTTGTGGTTATGTATTAAAAATAGGACTTTAGTGGATCAATTGTTATAACATGATGAAATAAAGATACCAGTTACTCTCAATCTCACATTTTAAGCTCAATAACATTTAAAAATAGTGGCTTCCTTAGGCTTGACTCTGAAAAAAATCTATTGTAGAAAAGCAATACAAGGTATTAAAATATGGAAATAAAAATACAGTAGGAACATTATTAAGCATAATGAAATACGGGAAGATAAATTATTGTTGATATTTTACTGAGTAAATTATACACATACATCTTGAGATTTTTTAAAACTTTTTTGTTTTAATTTTTAGATTTATACAATTATATAATTTTTCCCATCCCTTTCAATCATCTAAGCAGTTCCATAAAATCCTCCTTGCTCTCTCTCAAACACAGTTGTGGGTCTGTAGTTTGTGTGTGGCGTGGGTCCTGTTGGGCTGAGTTGCAAGTGTCTGTACCCCCCCCCCCAGGTGGCTGGAACCACAGCTCAGGGAGCAGAAGCACAGGGATGAGAAGCCGCGCCGGAGTCAGCTCTGGCATGGGGAGACCTCAGCCTGAAGTCCGGCTGGGGCAGAGCTCCTGTGTTGGGGGTCTCTGGATGAAGTGGCTGGCTGGGACATCGGTGGTTTCTGTTTTGGGGCTCCTAGATGCAGCTGGGGACAGCAGAAGGACAGAGGTGGAGTGGACATACAGGCTGGACTGGCCCGCAGCCAAGAGAGGAACGCCAGAGAGAGAGAGAGAGAAAGAGAGAAAGAGAGAGAGAGAGAGAGAGAGAGAGAGAGAGAGAGAGAGAGAGAGAGAGAAGGTCTGGCAGCACCCCAGCGGGTAGAAACCCTTGGTCAAAGCGACTCACTTGACTGAGTCAAGGCTGCCTTGGCTAGCTTGCTTGAGTTGGCAGGCCTCTGTGGTGGGAATGCAGAGGGGTCCTCCAGGGAGATTAGACACTGACTCAATAGTTGAAGACAGGAGGAAGTCCATGATTTTAAAAGGTTTACTGTCATGGCAGAAAGTTGATAAAGCTGTACCCCTTGTCCTCAGGGCAGGCCTGAGGTTAAATACCGTTTGTAAGGAGGAGGATCTGGGAAGGAATGCTTAATTGGCTATGCCCTCTGGCCTTTAGATATCTCATTAATATGGAGATCTCTTGAGGCTTTGCAGCCTGTAATCAAGCCCTCTACCTGTGGAGGGGCTGGTAGGGGGCGTTGCCCTACGTGACTGAAAGGCATGGATCAATGGCGGTCTTCCGCTCCTGTGTCAGGAGCCTGGAGTCTGGGAGCATGGTGAAATGCATGTCGTCCCTTGTAGGGATACCTATTGGGTCTCTGGCCATCTCTAGCCAGTGCTCCACCAGAAACCAAGCTATCCTTTCATGGTCCCACACATAGTCACTTTTTATTAATTATTATTACATGCATATATGTATATGTATTTATACATATTCCTAAATATGACCTAATCAGATCAGTTTGTATTATGTTATTTCTGTGTATGTTTTCAAAGCTGAACACTTGGTATTGAATAACTAACTGTTGTGCTCTTTCCTGGAGATTCTCCTATTCTAAGTATTCTGTAGTTGCCCAACATTCTTCGTGTATGTAGAGGACTCAGGCTTTTCCTCATCCACATTGTCGTGTCTACTGTTTCCCTGATTCAGTTCACAATTAGACAGTTATGTTAATGAGACTTTATAGGTGTATTTTATATTACTAGGAGACACAAACTCACAGAAAATTCCTTGATCATCTCTAGTTTTTAGAATTTTTTGGCTTCATCTTCCACCATATTCCCTAAGCCTTAGGTGCAGGAGTGTTTTGTAGATGTATCTACTTAAATAGGGTCTATAACTGTGTACTTTGATTGATTGTGGTTTTCTCTTATGATCTTCCTCTGTTACAAAGAGTAGTTTCCTAGATGAGAGCTGGGGTATTATACTTATCTGTGAATATAAAGAAAATATTTAGATTGTTGTTAGAGATTACACTGGTTTAGTAAATTGGTAGTTGTAGACTTTTCCAAGAAACATGGCTTCATGATTCTTGAGTTGCTAGCTGGTTTTTCCAGATCTGTTGAATGGATCTAAACTGAATAGAGAATTGTTGGTTTCCATCAATGCTACAACACCCTTATGGTTATCTTTACATGTTGCTGGCTGTTGTGGCTCAGATATCTTAATGCTGGGTAGGACTGTTGCTTCCTTCTCTCCTTTGGAAGCTTTCATGGTATCTGTTAGTGCTATAAAAGCTAGTCCTCATGGTGCTGTTACTCAGGTCAATTCCAGTTAAGGAAATTCCAAGCCATATTTCTGAACATGATGTCTTAAACAATAGGTGCATGCCTTCCACCTCTTAGGGGCGTCCTGCAATAACATGAGGCTCTATGACTTGAGAGTCCTTGGGACAGTCCCATCAAGAACTCAAAAGGGACTTCTCATTTCTCATATTACTGGTTTTGTTACATGATTTTTGGTTATTTATGGTAATACTGAAGACAAGATGAAAACCTTTTATTTAAATTATATATGTATATTTAAATACAAAATTACTTGTATTATTCTTAGAAAGTTAATACTTTGATTCCTTATAACCTTTTCTGACATCCTTGCTCTATAAAATGTTTTGGAGTAAGCTATACACATATAGCTTGGTATATTGTTTACTTTTTAAATTGTTCTTTTATGTTCTTTTAAGTTTTACTATATAAAATATATATCATTTTTTAAAAGAGCCTAGAAATTAAAACAAATTAATTTCAGTTACTTCTGGAGTATTCATAGCATTGATGACAGAATGCACAAGACCTGTGAAAGACTAAGTATTAGAAGTAGATGGCATGGTCCCAAACAAATCACAACATGCAACAGATCTCATGTGAAAAGTTTTGTTGGGAATGGGGGTCAGAGGCAGCCTCTGGGAGACAGTGGAAAGAAAGAGAGAGGGGGCCAGGCAGGACTAGTATTTTATCCAGGTTGTGATCCATGCACAAAAGGACATTCTGTGGGGGTGGAGGGTGGGGGGAAACGGCGTATATGCAAAGGGATGGACACTGGAGCAATTCTGTCACCTTGAGATGATGTGTCTCATCTCCAGGTCCCTGAGAACTGGCTGTAAAGATGCCTGATTGCTGTGACATCACTTCTAGCTATCCATGGATGTGCCTGATTGCTAATATTACTCTCTTTTCTTTATCATGGAGGAAAAGAAAAGGGGTGAGGGAGATGATGGTGAGGCAGGAAAAAGGTCATCAGATCTCTTAAACTACTTCCTGCTGTCCAGAGACTTCATCAATTTTGGGGACATAGCTGACCCTCACTATCAGGGCTCAGTCAATAGTTGTTTGCATGAAGTTCTTCTGTGGACAGTGGTTGGTAATCCTGTAAAAGAAACTGATCAATTGTTTGGTTAGAAATTTTCTGAATTTGTCATTGGAGGAAGGTGGAGAGGAGATTAATGAGGCAGGGAGCAAATAATAAAAGCAGACCAAAAAAAAAAAAAGATAAGAAGTGGGGTTGGGAAGGGCAGTATCCATTTCCATACGGAGTTTTTGAAAACCCAGAAATCAGAGGGAGCATGTCGTTCTTTGCAATTTTGGATGTCTGATTGTAGCTAATGGATTGTTTCCCACTATACCAGACTGGTTGATGTAGAAGCAGTATTATTTTTGAAGAAAAAAACAAAGGCTGCCCTGTTTAGAGGAAGATCTATTCCCTGTAGGTTCTGAAGCACCCCTGCTACCAGGTAATCTGTCTGTCTTTGGAGGGTGAGCATGGTTTGACCCACCTCTTGAAGACAGTTTTCAAGCTGGAGAGACAACTGATTGTGTAAAGTTAGAGAGGTAGTCAGCTTTGCCTTTCCAGTAGCAGCACCTGCAGTTATTTCCACAGAAGCCAGAAGTGGCACAATTTGAACTTCCCTCTTGTTATGTTGGGCAAGTATTGAGTCTACAACCAGGATTGGCAGAGGTTAATCGCTGTGGATTACTACTAATTTTGAGAAAAGTAACACCAACGTGCAAACCCCTGACTAGCTGGCAAGTAGACGATGAAATACCTGAGGACTACAGAGAATTGACATGTTTTGGACTGTAGGGCACTGTGGCTGAGATGAGGTATCAAGGGTATGGTTCTTTTGCAGTCTAAGGAGCCTAGCACTCACACAGAACATGTCCCAGATGTCTTAAAACAATCTGCCATGCCAAAAAGAATGATAGAGAAAAAGGTATGGGGTTGTGGCAACACCAGAGTTGGGGCAGCTGAAAGGTGAAGCGATATTACTTGGCAATGTCACTGGAGAAACTGTAAGTGACAGTTGTGACTTAATTCCAGGGGTCCATATAGTAAGAAATCTTTAAAGTGGCCAGGTTGGGTGACTTTAAGGAGCCAGTAGGCCAAGGTCAGGGTCTGCAGAAGAAGGCTAAATACAGGTTAGTATCATTGATGAGGAGATATCAAGGAAATAATGACCTTAGAGGAGTGTTTAATATGAAAAAACATTTTCTAAGAAACAGAACTTTTTATCACCCTAAAATGACACCCAGTGTTTCATCATAATTAATCTTGTCATACCATAATCCAGGAATAATAGGTTAATTTGTAAAACAAGTTAATCTAAATATACCATAGGGCTTATTCAGTGCCATTGGTATTTATCAATGTTACTGAATATATAGATCTTTTATTTTGTGTTATTTCTGAATAGTATTTCATTTTGTGATTATATCTTAATTTATATTTTTAATTTATTTTGAGTATACCTACTTGTAATTCAATGAATTTATTTTATCCTAGACCTAGTAAAACAGATGCATACAAGTACATAGATATAGGCACATTAAGCATGATTTAATTATTCACAGTTCTTAGATAACCCATGGATCAGGTATAGTGCATATATTTTGGAATATCTATTTGTTGCCATTGTTGTATCTCTTTTCAATTGTCAGCTCTTGTGTACCGAAGTTTTAATATATTTGTGAGTCCTTTGATTTTGTTCTTAATTAATAATGTGATAAATATTGTGAAAGCTTTCTTTACTCTAAAGTAGCAGCATAAACTACTCATGGAACATTTTGTTTTTATTCCTTGTAGACATTTGTGGTAGTAGATTTTAAAAACATCAGAACTTGATACATAATAAAAAACAAAGTTTTAAAATTGTACTTTGATTTCAAAACACATTTTATTGAATTGGAATGAACCATGTCAATACTTAGGATAAATCTTAACAGGGCATTCTTATTTGTAGCAGCTTAATGTCTAAATGACTTCCTATTTTATGCTGAAAATTGAAGATCTTTGAGAGAAATGCATCAAAGAAAAGAGGATATTAGTATGTGATTATAGAAATGTGAGATAAAAGCTCAAGCTGTCTACGATAGTGTCTATGGAGGATAAGGATAAAAGCTCAAGCTGTCTACGATAGTGTCTATGGAGGTAGGTAAGCTCAAGCTGTCTACGTAGTGTCTATGGAGGATAAGGGTAAAAGCTCAAGCTGTCTACGATAGTGTCTATGGAGGATAAGGATAAAAGCTCAAGCTGTCTACGATAGTGTCTATGGAGGATAAGGATAAAAGCTCAAGCTGTCTACGATATGTCTATGGAGGTAAGGGTTATTATTTTCTAGAAACATAAGAGCACCATAGTGTTTTAGAATCTATGATATTTTATGTAAGCTTTCAATGGAAAAAAGTCACCTAGACTGGTCACACAATTGCTCCTTCATTACCAGCTATCCTCACTGCATAAAAACTAATATATGTGTGTGTGTGTAATATATGTATATATACATACATATGTATATATACACACACACACACACACACACACACATATATGTTCATAGTGTAGTAGTATATGGCTTGATTACGATAATTCATTTGAGAATTTGGTCTTAAAAGATTGCATCATGAGGCTATGAACCTGAACTTACCCATGCTATTCTAATTAAAAAACATCTTTCTGGATGTATAATTTTCCTTGAAATATAAAATATTGTCTTATATTGATTGAAATTTTACCATAGATCTAATCTTTTCTTTGACCTTTAGCGTTGACATTTTAAATTTCATTTTCTGCTGTAATTACATTAATCACACTTTTTTCTTGCCTCAGGTTAGCTGGTATGTTCTTTAAGATATAATCTTATTTAATTTTAGTACACAGTAACAACTGTAAAATATAGATTACCAACTTTATACTTTATATTGATTCATGTTAATTAAACATTATTTTTTCTTTTACAAGATGTAGTTTAAACAAAAAAACCCTACATTTTCCCATATTTATAAACTACGGTTTCCAATGGGACCTTTATTTTCATTAGAAGCCTTTATTTTGTTTGTATTATTTTTTATTCTTTTGATTTGGAAACAATAGAGGTTTTTATATAGGGAATTTTTAATGAAACAGAGACTTAAGCTTTCTGTACATTTCAGCTATTTCAATATTGGGGTATTAAGTATGGATTCTGAGTCCATGAGTAAGAGTTCTCTTAAGGGCCTCTTTTACTTCTTTGTTTCTTAGGCTGTAGATCAATGGATTGAGCATAGGAATGACTAGTGTATAAAACACAGAGGCCATTTTATCAGTTTCAAAAGTATGGCTGGATTGGGGTTGCAGGTAGATAAACAGCAGTGTTCCGTAGAATACAACCACTACAGTCAGATGAGAACTGCATGTGGAGAAGGCTTTGGACCTCCCCTCTTTGGACTTCATCCTGAGAATTGCCACAAAAATGAACATGTAAGATACGAGTACAATGAGGAGGGAGGAGAGTAAATTGCAGCCTGAGAAAATTAAAATAATCAGTTCTAATTCATGTGTGTCAGAACAGAGCAGAGATATCAGAGGGACACAGTCACAATAAAAGTAACTGATAACATTTGAGCCACAAAAGGACAGTGTGAATAACTTAACTGTGAGAAGTAAGGACACAAATATGCTGTAGAGATAGGGTATCAGTACCAGCCCCCAACGTACTTTTCCTGCCATGATGATCACATAGAGAAGAGGCTTGCAGATGGCTACGTAGCGATCATATGCCATGGCTGAGAGGATAAACAGTTCAGTAATGATGAAAATCTCAAAGAATGTCAGTTGCACAGCACACCCTGTGTAGGAAATGATATTTTGTTGCATAACAAAATTTACCATCATTTTTGGACCAATGACTGTAGAGTAACCAAGATCTGTGATTGATAAATGTCTCAGGAAAAAGTACATGGGAGTATGTAGTTTCGAGTCTAAATGAGTCAGAATAACTATGCCCAGATTGCCCATCAGTGTGACCAAATATATGGTTAAAAATATTCCAAAGAGTGGTGCCTTGAGGCTCGGGCTGTTGGTGAGTCCCAAGAGAATAAATTCAGTAACTTGTGTCCTGGCAGTGTGGTTGGATTTCTCCATTTGGCTCAATAGTGGCAATCTGTGCAGGAAGTAAGTTTAACATAAGTTATTTCTGAAATGCTGTTATCTCAGAGAATTTTTAGCATGCCAAGGAAGATATGGCTTCTTTACCTAAACCAGTTTTGCTCCATTCAGGAAACATATAGACAACATTTATATCTGAAAAAATACTATGGTACAGTAGGCTTTAAAAGGGGCAGAATAATAAAACAGTATTAAATGGTGTTATTTTGTTTTCATGTTTTGTTCTGTTTCGAGGCTGGATCTCACTCAGAGTGGTCTAGAATTTGTATTCATCCTGTCTTTGCATCACAGAATCTTCTGTAGCTTTATCTGACTTCAAATTAGCTATGTGGCTAAGAACTATGTAGAACTTCTGATCCTGCTGCTTGTACTTGTGAGAGCTGAGAACTGGATTATAGGCATGTGCCATCATATTCAGCAATAAGTACTCATTGTGATAAAAGGAATAATATCTACTTCATTTGTTGCCAAGTTTTTGAATTATGTAAAAAGGTTTCTTAGTTTATTTCTCTTTTTTAAATTTTCAAGTTTTAAAGCACACACATCCTCACGCACATATAAACACACACACACACACACACACACACACACACACACACATATATATATATATATGTGTGTATGTATGTATGTATGTATGTATTTTTTTCTCTTGAAATTTATAATCTTTTAGAGGTCTCTTTCTATAATTTTTCTACAGGTGTTTAAGAACAGTCACCATATTCAGCACCATGTTTTCACAGAGAGAAATGTATGGTTCGGAGGTCATCAGAAATAGTAATTCAACATGAAGAACAGACAAGTATAGAAAAATCAAACCGATATATATATATCTCAGATGTATAAACAGAGATAAATATATATATTACATATATACATATATGTATATATAATATAGAGATAGAGATAGATATCTATATATATGTATATAACTATATACATATATACATGTATATATATATATATATATATATATATATATATATATGGACATAGACATAGATAATAGACAGATATAAATAATAGGAACTCTCTTTTTTCTTCGAATCAAGTCAGACACATGCTTAAAGAAACACTTAGAAATACTTTACATACTATTTATGACAGTCACGTAGCAGCTTGGACATCTCTGACTATGGATGAATGTACATATCAGCTTGTTTACTAAAGTTCAAAACCTAATTCTAGAGGCTTAATTCAGAATATCCTAATGTCTCATTTTGATTTTTCGACACTTGTCTGTTCTTCATGTTGAATCACTATTTCTAATGACTTCTGAACCATACATTTCTCTTTTGTGAAAACGTGTTGCTAAATATGGTGACTGTTCTTAAACACCTGTAGAAAAATTACAGAAAGAGATCCCTAAAACATTATAAATTTCAAGAGAAAAAGAACTTTATGTGATGGATATACTTTAATCTCTTTGTAGACATGAACTCATGTGATCCTCTCAGTAAACTAGGAAGTAGTCATCTCTTTCCCACTCATATAGGATTCAAACAAACTGAGGCTTAGAGGTTGCATAATTTAAAATGATCACCTTTATATAAGTGCAAAAGTTAAGATATAGATTCCTCATCCAACATATGAATATAGTCTCATAAACACTGTATCATGTCACATCTTCAGGAAAGTCAACCAGAGTAAAGATGGGATATGAAGCAGAAGTAAACCTAGATGTGTAATGGAAGAAAATGATTCTTGCTAAAGTGGATGGCTGAAGAACAAGGCTGTGTGTTTAAAATGACCATTCTGAATAATGAACAGAAACTATTAGAAACTACATAAAAGGTCTTCCCTGGATACTAATACTATTAAGATTTATGTCTTTGGTAATAACTGAATTTAAGTATGTCTTTAAAACCTATCAAAACCTTCTTACCTGTGTGGAGGCCTTTCTTAGGAATCTTGCTGCTGTGATCTTCTTAGTCTGTAACAGAATAGATTTAAGTTCCTTTCTGGTCCCATGGGACTCACTGTATTGCAGTTCAAATACGAATGGATAAACAAATTGTACGTGATTTCCTTTGGGATGGTAGAATGTCTTGTGCATCTACTAATTATTCTTTAAATATAATACTAGGAAAAGAAAAATACTTCTTGCCTTAAGCTAATGTAACATATGCACCATACCATATCATTAAATGTTGAAAATCACAAACTTAATGACTTTTGAGCAACTTAGACTGCTAATCTGATAGAATTAATTTTACTACTCTTTTACAACTAACAAATAAAAGAAACAATATATTCATATATTACGATAAATAAATTAGTTCATTCAGAAAAACGCCCTGTGAAACACACAATGTTTCTAATAAGAAACTGATAGTGAATTATGGTGAATCATGGCTCATATATTTATTACATATTAATCTATGTCTGATTTCCAGAAAACTGGTTTTGATATTTCTCCAAGTATTTTCACTTATATAACTTTTTCAGAAATCATTTTAGCTATGTAAGTCTGTAGAATTACATTTCTTTAAAAACTACATAGGAAAGAAAACTCCAGCCAATGTTTCTTCCTATGTTATTCTGCCTGATATAATACCTTGTTTTCACTAGAATAGACCTATAAATTTAGCTTGTGCTAGGGAGATAGCCTTGTTTTTCAGATTACTAAGGTTTTTTCTGTGGTTTTAGCTACCGAATTCCACCAAATTTTCAGTGAAGAAGTAGCATCGATTTCCCTCAATTATTACTTTTAAAATGGAAATGTAGGAAATTCTTTACCTTCAGTTTACCTAACAGTGTCAATGTTACTCTTACAATGAAATCAGTCACTGATACAACAATGGTAATCATCTGTAGACTAATATCCTTTAGCACGGTGTAAAATTGACAACAAAATTCTAGCAAGTGCTTCGATAATTTCATATATTTACTAAAATTATGATCCTTGGACCTCTTTAATTTTCCTCCCAGTCCTATTATTCTATGAGTTTCTTCACTATATCCATTTGTATTTACTTATTACATACTTATTATGTTTCTTTAAAATATATTTAAAATCAATATTTTTGAGATTATAGTTCTTTACTCAGAAACATCCCTTACTGTCTTCCAAATTAAAGGTCTCCTTTTTTCTTAATTGTTATTACATTTGTGTGCGTGTGGCGCGTGCACAGTCCTAAACACATAAATATAAACTTCTCAATCTGCATATTTCTTGTATATTCTATAATATTCAATACATGCTTTCATGCCTGAGTGTATAAGAAATTACACAGTTAATGTCTTACCAACATGGCTGATTAAACATGGCCTGAATGAGAAGAATACATAATTAACACGGAAGTGGGAAAGTTCATAAGGCCTTGGATCCAAACAAATGCTTAGAACAGCAGGAAGTATCTTCCTCAGAGAAGAGGTCAAGAAGTGGGCCTCCAAACTGAGGCCCACTGAGTTTAACCATGGTCCATGTGTGACCATAGTTTTCAGTTTATTGATTGAAAGTGTTGATTGGCACCTAGTGGATTATTCAATGGGTATACAAATGAAGACAGAATGTTAAGAGCCAGAAGATAGAGAAAAGGGCTGTGACATGCAGTTTTCTACCCAGTGCAGTTCTGACCTTACAGACACAGTGCCTACTTATAAGGCCTGATAACAGGACATCAGAAAACTGGGAGCCCGTGAGTTCCTAACCCTCTCCATAGAACTATTAGAAATAGGTAATTTTTTTAATAAAGACAGTATTTCATTATGTAGAACAGGCTTACTAAGAATTCATGTAACACACATTCGTTTTATTTAGTTTTAATTCATTAAAATTTACTTTTTTACTTATTCAATTTACATCCAACTTGATGACCCCTCCACATCACCCCTCCAAGAATCTTTGCCCCATCCACCCTCCACTTTTCCTCTGAATGAGAAGGAGCCCCCTCGTTATCCCCAACCATGAACCATCACATCTCTGCGAGGATACTCACATTCTTTCCCACTAAGGTCAGACAAGGAAACCTAGCTAGAAGAACATATACCACATACAAGCAACAGCTTTTGGGATAGCTAGCCCCCACCCACCCACTTCAGTTGTTCAGGACTCACATGATGACATAGCTTCATGTCTGTTACGTATGTGAGGAGGCCTAGGTCCAGCCCGTATATGTTCTTTGGTTGGTAGTTCAGATTCTAAGAGCTTCAAAGGTCAAGGTTAGTTGACTGCATTGTTCTTTCTATGGAGGTTCTATTCCATTCAGGGGCTTGCAATTCCTCCTATTCTTCCCTATGATTCCCCAGGCTCTAGTCACTGGTTGCAGGTGTTTGTGATCTGTCTGAATCAGTTGCTGGGTGGAGCTTCTCAGAGGACAGTTTGCTCCTGTCTGCGACCATAACATAGTCTCATTCATAGTGTTAGGAACTGGTACTTGCTCATGCAATGGGTCTCAAGTTGAGCAGATTATTGTTTGCTATCCCCTCAGTCTCCATGCTCTGTCCCTGCACTTCTTGTAGAGACGATAAATTGAATCGAAAGTTTTGTAGGTGGGTTGGTGTACCTATTGCTCGATTGGGGTTCCTGCCTGGCTACAGGAGGTGGCTTCTTCAGGTTCCATATTCCCAATGTTGTGAGTCACAGCTAAGGACACTCACATAGATTCTTGGGCACCTCTCTTAACCCCACTCTCTGTCTTGTTATGAAGATGCCTCACCCCTACCAGTGTCACTTGCAGATTTCCATTCATTGTCATGGTCATCTGAATATCCCGCAAGCCCCTCCCCACATCTGATCCTGAATCCCAATTTCCTCCCCATCTCCTCTCCCACCTATCCCTCAACCCCTTGTGGACTATTTTATTACCCCTTCTAAGCAAGATTCAAGTATCCCTGCTTGTGTCTTCCTTCTTGTTTAGCTTCTTTGGGACTGTGGGTATCCAGTATTTTGTGGTTAATATCCAGTTATAAGCTAGTACATACCATGTATGTCCTTTTGAGACTGTTTTACCTCATGCTGGGTGATATTCTTAAGATCTATCTATTTGCCTGTAAAATTCAAGATGTCTTTGTTTTTAATAGTCAAATTGTATTCCATTGCATGGATGTATTGTGGCTGCTTGTATTATGTTAATTTGGCTCCCCAAAATTGTTTGCACAAGAGTCCACATATCTGCACATAAGACACTACTCCCAGTTGGTTCTGGTTGGTAAATAAAGTTGCTGACAGCTAATGGCTGGGATAGGGAGACAGATATGGGACTTTTAGGATTTCTGGGCCAGAGACTGAGGAAGAAGGTGAGGGAGATAAGCCATGCCAACCTAATAAGGTGTGAGACAGAGAGCATAGCTGCCATGTAGGAACTGGAAGATAGTGGCCCAAGAGGACTACAGATCTGGGTCCAGGGAGGCTACAGGTCTGGGTCCAGGGCAGCCAAGATGGAATATAGGATTTACTAACTAATAACTTGAGAATATCTGAGTTTCTTTATCCATTCTTCAGTTGAGGTAAGTCTAGGTGTGTCCAGTTTCTGGCTATTAAAATAAAGCTGCTATAAACATAGTTGAGCAAGTGTCTTTGTGGGATGGTGAAGAATCTTTTGGGTTTATGTCCAGGAGTGGTATAGCTTAGGTCTTGAGGTAGCACTATTCCCAGTTTTCTGAGAAACCATCAAATTAATTTCCAAAGTAGTTGTACAAGTTTGCATTCCTACCCATAGTAGAGCAGTGTTCCCCTTGCTACACATTCTTTACAGCATGTGCTATCACTTGAGATTTTAATCTTAGATATTTGGCTTATGTTCAGTTCAAATACGGATGTGGCAAATTTCTCTGTATCAGACTGGTTAATGCTGTGATAACAGGTTTTGACAAAAACTCCCAGAAAGTGCTCATTGTGATTCTGATTGTTAAACAATTTCCTTGGAGGCTGAAGCTGATATAAAATTATTTGAAGTATGCAGAATACTATGTTTCATTTCTTTTCTTTCCTTCTTTTTTTTCTTTTGGTGGATGAAACTTTATCTCTTATTTTCTCCTGTGGAATTCCATTCTATAAATCATTAGCTAGCATATTTATGAAAAATTATCTTTTCAATCTTCTTTTGCCAGAACTGGCTGAACATGAAAAGACAGAAGTCAAGTAACTCTACTTTTCATTCCACCCATTTCCCTCTCTCTCTTCCTCTTTCCTTCCTCTGTCTCTTGTTCTCATTCATGCCTATATTTTTGTTCTTTCTGTTCTTGTTCCTTTCCTCTTTTTCCTTATCCACCTTCTTGTCTGTGTCTACCTTCCCCTCCTTTAATTCTCCCCCTCTTCCTTCTCCTCTTTCTCTTCTTTCCTTCTTTGCTTTTTTCTTACCCTCCTTCTTTTTCCTCCTCCTTTTCTCCTTCCTCATATACCTTTCTTCTCCTTCTTCCTCCACCTCCTTCCTCCTCTTCCATTTTTCCCCTCCTCCTCCTCCTCTTCCTCTTCCTCCTCCTTCTTATTTTCCTGGGTATATTTTTAACTACTTATTTTAAATTCTGCTAACACTGTCTCTGGTCCATTTGACATATGGTATTCAAGAATATTACCTGGAAGTTCTTAGTAGTTTCACTACCTTAAATACATTTTTTAACTGTAACAATGAAATGTACTATTTAGCTATATGGAGTCATTCACTATACAGAGGAGAATTGCTTTACATTCTGTACAAATCTGCATGCATAGTGAGTTCCAAGGTGAGCTGAGTTATAGTGTGGGCTGATGCCTCAATAAAAAGAAAATTATTTAAATAATACAATATCAAATTATGTCAGCCTATGTAGCTACATCTATTATTATTTATGATAATGCTATTTATATCTGTATATAGTTATAAATTAATTTTTCGTATCACTTCTTTTTAGGTTGAATATAACAATACTTCTAAAAAATCTGGTAACTAGTTCTCAAAAACTGTGTGTTTATATGAAAAATAACAATATTTTGTTTGGAAAATGACACTAAACAATTATGTGAAAAACGCAAGACAAATTCCTATACATAGACTCACTGTAACTCTGAGTAGCTCACACCATCAAAGGATAATTGTATACATTAAGTAGAAATGAATGAAATATATAATCACCTGATTTATTACTGATGAGCTCAGCAATACAGTGATATGAACAGTCAGTGAGAATCAATGAAATCATATTTGTATATTGGTTAATATTGAGACATATAAACATATTGAAAAGATACAACAATTATTTTAATATGGTCTTCTTACAGAAAGATATAAAAGCATATACTCTATTAAGTGGTTATCCAATCACTGTAGATAATTTAAAATAATTGTAATGCTGGGCAGACAGTTCACAAATAAGGCCAGCAAAGAAATACAGGCAAGCACCCTAGCTAGCTCATTTATGAATAGTTTAGAGTACTGATATTAAACAAAAAGTCCCTGGTTGTGAAAAAAAAAAATGGATTGAGAGACAAAATCATGGTACAGTAAGGGTCTTTGTATTACTGAGTTAAAGTTAATGGAATTACGCATTGAAATGAAAATATTGACATAGAACAAATGTGGTAATTGTGTTCAAAATAGTCATTATTTTGGTAAAGTAATAAGAATTTCATTTTATTTAAATAAACATTATGGAGTATAAATGAAAACTACTATATTGAAAAGTGAAGATTAAGTCTGAGAGAAAGAAATTACGTAGACAAATGAACACAACAGGGACAGACATCTTGAGCTTTAGTTCAACAGATAATAAACATACAAACAGATTCATACATACACACACATATACATATATGTATTATTATTTCCCATTAAACCTCATTGTGTCACTATCCTTAGTGCTATTGTCTGTGTGTGTGTGTGTGTGTGTGGTGTATGTGAGTGTTTGTGCATATGCATGTGATGTTTTCAAGTGATGGTATGTTGGTGTATATTCTCTCAACTCTTCTATAAAATCAACTGTTATGGAAAAGGTTCATTTACTTCTCTTGAATTTTGTTTACATTATTAATCTATGCATAGCAATAAAAGTAATATAAATATTATACACTGTTTAAAATTACATTGAAACTTCTTTTTATGTTTTCTCAATGAACATGGAGCAAGCATTCAAATAGGGAAATTTTATATTTTATGAAAAGCCAAAGAAAATAATTTACACATATTATTCAATATCCTTTTCAGAGCATATTTTACGTCTTTGTTTCTCAAACTATAGATCAAGGGATTCAACATGGGGATCACCAGTGTATAGAATATGGAAGCCACTTTATACTTTCAAAGGAGTGGCTGGAATTAGGCTGCACATACATAAATATCAAAGTCCCATAAAAGACAATGACCACTGTCAGGTGGGACCCACAGGTGGAGAAAGCCTTCTGCCTGCCCTCAGCAGAGTTCATCTTCAGAATGGCTATGAGGATGAGCAGGTAGGACACAAGGACAATCAGAAGAGAGGAAATTAAATCAAAGGCTGCCAAGATTAGAATTATCAGTTCAACTTCATGTGTATCTGAGCACAGCAGAGGTAATAAGGGGAGACTGTCACAGTAGAAATGACTGATGACATTGTAGCCACAGAAAGTCAAAGTGAAAATCTTAATTGTGACTAGAAGAGAAACAAATGTGCAATAGAGATAAGGAACTGCCACTAATACCCAACATAACCTTTTTGACATGATGACAGTATAGAACAAAGGCTTACAGATGGCCACATAGCGGTCATAGGACATTGCAGACAGAATAAAAAGCTCACTAACAATGAACACAAGAAAGAAAGAAAGCTGTGTGGCACAAAGTTTAAATGATATTGTATTTTGATCCACAACAAAATTTACTAACATTTTGGGTCCCACTGATGTAGAATAACCAAGATCTGTAATAGCCAGATGTTTGAGAAAAAAGTACATGGGTGTTTGCAGCCTGGAGTCCACTGTGGTGAGGATGATCATGCCCAAGTTCCCCATCAGTGAGATCAGATAGATGATGAGAAACAGTCCAAACAATGGAGCCTGCAGCTCAGGGCGGTCAGTGATGCCCATCAGGACAAATTCAGTCACTACTGTAAGGTTGTGCTTCCCCATCCTGGTTTATTAGGAAACCTATTTAGAGCACAGACACCAATATCACCAATAGTTATCTTATATGATAAACTGACAGATTTTAGTATACAACATTAGCAAAAGCAATACATATTCAAAATTAAAAAGAAATTATGATGCAATTATAAACTCACTGTTCTTAAATGACAATGTGTTTCATATAGTTAGAGATGCAAAGGCAGACTGAGGATCTTAATTGTGCATGACACTTCATATTTCTATTAATATGAAGATAAGCTTCTATTACAACCAATGGATTGAGACTAAGTAAACTCCAGTATATCTCACTATATACATTATTTTTTCTCAATAATAGCACATGATAAATTTCTTTTATTTTATGAAATATATAGAGAGATATATCTCTGAATAAATGCTAGAAAGATATAGAAACAGATTATAGTTAGACAGTTGATAGATTTATGATAGCTGTATGGCAAATATAACAGCTATGAAAATATAAGGCGAATGTTTGTAAAATTCCTAATAATACTCAGTATTCAGCTGGAGGATGCACATCTAACTATAACTTCAGGACACTGGAAGGTAATTGAAAGTCACTGTTTATCTGATATCAGCTTGGGGCATATAGTGTAATCTTGTCTCAAAAACTCTCAGAACCAAGAATAAATGCTCTCTCTCTCTCTTCCTCTCTCTTCCTCTCTCTCTCTCTCTCTCTCTCTCTCTCTCTCTCTTTTTATATATATATATAATATATTATATATATATATATCTCCCTTTTTAATGTTTGATGTGTAATTATAATCACATAAAAAATCCTAGTTTAATCCTAGATAAAAATATCAGCATTGTACTCAATATCACACTTTTGGTCATGCAAAAACTTATTGCTATATATTTTAAAAATCAGTAAAACCAGCTATTTCAGTATAATCAATTGAAAATTCTTACACCTATTTTTTTTTTACATTTCAATCATCAACCCACTGACATGTTGAATATATGTATATAAATAAAAGCAATAAACAATATCACACTGCTAATCATTTTTATGAGAATGGGAAAGTTTCAGATGATTTTCTTCAGGACTAGTATATGAATTGCTCTTCCACTCTTCCTTTTACAAGACAGGATATCATTATGCACCCTAATTGTACTCACACTTTTAACAAGCCTCTTACCTCACCCTCCTGAGTTCTATGTTTTCATATATATTCTGATGACACTTGACCTTATGCTGTATTTAGTATATAACATATTTAAATAATTTTGGGAAGATGCCATAAGAAATAAATAAAATATATTATAAGCAATATTTGCAAAATACCTGGATATTATGTAAAATATTTTGTTACTATAGACAATAAAATTTCTTCACATTATTATAAAATGTGAGATAAGATTAAAAAGCTTATTGTTAATCAAATAGGGTTTAGCTAAATTCCATCATGATCGGAACCTGAAGAGATTATGAAGTAGAATGTATGTTGATAGATGAGAGTTATTATTAAATTAGTAAAATTATGGTATCTAATCCTTTACAATAAGAAAGAAAAATATGTTTATGGTGAAAATTATAGTAAAATCCATGTCAAAATGAACAAGAAATGAAAACATAGAAATTAGCATATATAATAATGTAATATGCACTTAAATTATTTAAAATATTACTTTCCAGTTTATAAAACTGTTTTCTGTTTTCCTACTATGTCTTCAGTATCACCAATCTATTGTGCAGAAATAAACTCCAGGAAGCAGTCTGAAATGAATGTGCTCAAGGATTGCAATAAGAAGCAAAATAAACCTAATTATTTGTAATTATTTGAAGCAAAAAAAAAAATACATTTAGTAAGAAGAAAACTATTTGCAGATTTATCTTCATTAATTTTTAAGTTAGTATATAAATTACTGCATTGCATTATGACATATTTATACATATATTTAATTATTCTCTGATATTTTTTGTCATCTTAGCTACCTCTTTTTCATCTCCATATAGAGCTCAGGAGGATCTCGTTTTTGTTCTCCACTGTGTTCTCATCATTATGTGAGAACAGAAGGGCGTGTGTTTTCTTGTTCAATCTGAAAACAGCAATGACCTTCCTGTCACCAGCTTTGGACTTCTATGGGAAGAGTCAGATAGCCTTTTAAATTTTTACGATGAATTGGGTGACTGCCATGTTTTAGCACTGCACCAACACTTTATTCTATGAGGAAATTCTAAGTTTGTCAGATCTCATTGAAAATCAAAGAACTTTTGATATTCCATGTACCATAACATTGTATTCTTAAAATTGACAATTCTATGATCTTTGTTTTTAATAAAAAGCAACAATTTTGACATTATCAGAGACTAGACACAGCCTAATGATTTGTATGGAACTAAGAAAATTTTCCTCATGCTACTTTGGCATTCACATTTTTATACTTTTCTGTTTTTTATTCTCAGTTTTTGTCAGCTTGAGGTAAACATATACATACATAACATACTTATATAGGTAAAAAACATTGATATTTTAAGAATATATTTTAGTTTTTCCTTTAAAATATATAAATATAAAAAGATTCATTTGAATTTATAGGAGAGAAGTCATATTGTAGTTACATTTGGTAGCAGAAAGCACTGAATATTGAATAATAAATGGTGATAATTTTCTGCTTCTTTGCTATTAAAGTTAAATAATACATATATCACTGAAACATTGTGGGTGTCTGTGACACCTGATACTCAGTTTTACCTGTGAAGAATCCTCTATCTTGTGTGTCATGTGTTTCTCACATGGAAAAATTAACACAATTTATGTATTCTCTCATCTTTTGATGCTCTCCCTTGGGAAATGCCAAGAAATATGCTGAATAATCCCAGAACATTTTAGAGTATAAATAAATGCCTAGAGGATGTTCATTAAATGAGTGGAACTTGTATTCATTAGTGTATAAAGATTTGCTACAAAAAGCATACCCACCCACCCACACCCATACACACACACACACCCATACACACATTTCTCTCTCTCTCTCTCTCTCTCTCTCTCTCTCTCTCTCTCTCTATATATATATATATATATATATATATATATATATATATATGTGTGTGTGTGTGTGTGTGTGTGTGTGTGTGTGTAACAATTTGAAACATAATCTCCTGATAGTTGTATGGGAGAGAATTCAGCCCAGACTAGAAGCCTTACATCATACATGAATCAATATTTTTATAAAATGAACAAAAAATTGTTAAGCACTTTAATGTTTATTTTAACAGAATTTGAGGAAGTTACCATAGGTAAGTAACAATCTTGAGTGCTTACTAAAGAAATGAAAAACAAGACAAACAAACAAAAACCAAATAAAACCAAAAAGAACAACAACAAAAAGAAAACTTCCCAAATCTTTTAAGAATAGTAAAATTTATAGTGATTTATTTAACCTACTCACATTTAATGCTAAGATGCAAGTGTCTAAAAGACAAAGGCAGTAACAGTGACAACCTAGTAAACTTGCAGCAGCTGACTGAGAAGGTCAACAATTACCAGCTTGAAGAAGCCATGTTTTTCTTTTTTTTTAAAAATGAATCATTCCATTCGTTTACATCTCAAATGATATCCCACTTACTGGTTACCCCTCCACAAACTTCCCATCCCACAACTTCCCTCACCTCCTCTCCTTTGCTTCTATAATGATGTTCCCCCAGTCACCCACCCTCTCCTGCCCCAACCCTCCAGCATCTCCATATACTGGAGCATCAAACTTTCACTGGACCAGGGCCTCCCTTCCCATTGATGTCAGACAAAGCTATCCTCTTCCACAAATGTATCTGGAGCCATTGATCCCTCCCTGTACACTCCTTGGTTGGTGGTCTAGTCCATGGGAGCATTGGGTGGTCCAATAAGCTGATGTTTTTCTTGCTATGGGGTTGCAATCCTCCTCTGCTCTTCCAGTTCTTCTACCAGCTCCCCCACTAGGGTGCCTGAGCTCAATCTGATGGTTGACTGCAAAGCATCCACATCTGCATTGGTCAATTGTTGGCTGACCCTCCCAAGGAGCAGCCACACCAGCTTCCCGTCAGCAAGTGCCTCTTGGCAATAGCAACAGTGTCTGGTTTGTTGTCTTCAGACAGAATGAATCTCTCATATTTGGGAGTTTTTAACCTCATGACTAAACTGTCTACCTGTGTGATGTCTACTCAACATCCACCTCTCATATGTAGAGAGCCACTGTGCGCCACACCTGAAGATGGTGCTGGCTGAGAGTACTCTTTGTGATTAATGAGTCCTCATTTGGCTGTGAAGCTGTGCTGGGGCAGGGAATGGTCATCTGACGTGGACGTTCGGGGAGATTACACGTGGCGTATGCTCATTGGCCTTTACGTAAATATAAGCCTGGTCCTTGGGGTAGGAGGGGAGCCACACCTGCAATCCTGTTGTAACTGCAATCCTGATTAAACCGCCTTGAAAAGGAACCTGGTTGTCTTGCGTCTGATTTCCTGCTGGTCAGGAAGGGCGCCAGACACTCATAGATAACTGGCTAGGTATTTCCCTATTGCCTAAGACCAGGAGAAGAAAGCAATTCCGTCATGCACTATATTAATAGTGTTCTCTTATTTCTACTGTATAAGCGCTCTTCCTACCCAACTTAACTGGATCATTAAGTGCCTACCTCTATTTTATCACTGGCTGTTGTTATCACTTTGCTATTGTCTTCATTACTTTACATTGCCGTGAAAAAATACAACCAAGACTATTTATAAAAAAAAACATGTTTATTTGAGATTTACATTTTGTGACAGTGAAGGTAAGAAGCATGACAGTAGGCACACAGACATAGTACTAGAGCAGTAGCAGAGAGCTCATGTTTTGATTCACAAGAGGTAGAGAGCACAAAATGGGAATCATATGAGTCTTTGAAGCCACAAAGCTGATCCCTAGTCACATACCTCCTTTGATAAGGTCACATCTACTGATAGATCCCAAATAGTCCCATCTATGAGGATCAGGCCTTTGTGAAACATTCTCATTAAAAACACCACAGATTTTAATTGGAAACACATGAGTTTGGAGCACATATCTCAATAGTGTTGATGCTATGATTTACAAACTGATACCAACAAAGGATAAAAGACTGATTTCATGTTTGAAGAAACTTAGAAAATGTTCTGACCAGTGATTAGCTTATGTTCAAACAAAGTGCACAAATCTGCTATAGAGCACACACAAAATATAGTATTTCTGTCACCAAATTCACATGAACAAAACCCAATAAAAACAATAATAATAGCACTAACCTTAGTGGTGGTGGTGTGTGTGTAGGAGGAGATTCAACTCTTTGTGTGTTGGGGTAAAGGTGTTTGCATTATTTATGCACACTGTTAAAGTTATTATTCTCTTATAATTCTTCTGATGATCTTGTGAATAATCAGTGAAGACACACAAAATTCTGAATTTAACATCAGACTTGAGGATATCTTTTAAAGGAAAAAAATAACCAGAAATAACTGGAATTTTATGGCATCCAGAAAATAAATAAAAATATACAGTAAGTTTCATCCATCATCTATAATTACTTTAGAAATAAATAATACTCTAATCAAATACAAAAGGTCTAAAGGACAGAAAATCAGACAAATTAAAGATATACAGTGTTCAGACATGTTCTGTTCATGGCATTGATTATGTTTGCAGTAAAGTTCAAAATTTAAATTTAAAACAAGATTAAGCAGAAAACTGTCCAAACATACAATATATAGGATGTTTCTAGAGGGGAAATCTGGAAAGGGGATAACATTTGAAATGTAAATAAATTAAATATCCAATAAAAATAAGTAGCAACCAAAAAATCTCTGCAAACCAAACAACCACGTTGACTAGTATTATCATTTTATTAAAGCATTCCACATTAAATATTAAGTACAACTTTTACATCGATACTTAAAGACTCTAAGAACAGCATTTTTTACTTCTTTGTTTCTAAAGCTGTAGATCAAGGGATTAAGCATGGGAATCACTAAAGTATAAAACACAGAAGCTATTTTATCAGTTTCAAATGAGTGTGTGGATTTAGGCTGTAAGTACATGAAGAGTAGAGTCCCATAAAATACTACCACCACAGTCAGATGAGAACCACACGTTGAGAAGGCCTTTTTCCTTCCTTCTGCAGAATGCATTCTATATATGGCCAGTAGAATAAGAAAGTAAGATACTAAGACTACAAAGAGGGAGGAGATCAAATTAAGTGCTGAAAATAATATGATCAACAATTCTATATCCCTTGCATTTGAACACAGTAAAAGTAACATGGGGACATTGTCACAGTAGAAATGGCTAATGACATTAGAGCCACAGAAAGTCAATGTAAAAATCTTACTAGTTATCATCACAGCTTGGAAGACACTGTAGAGATAGGGAATGCCAACCAGAACATGACAGCGCCTCTGAGACATGATCGCACTGTAGAGTAGAGGATTGCAGATGGCCACATAGCGATCGTAGGCCATTGCAGACAATATAAACAGTTCACTGATGATGAAAGCAATGTAGAATGCCATCTGCACGGCACAAGCATAGTAAGAGATAACATTTTGTTCCACCACAAAATTCACCATCATCTTGGGGTAAATGACAGTGCAATTGCCAAGATCAATGAAAGCCAGGTGTCTGATAAAATAATACATAGGTGTGTGAAGGCGAGAGTCCAATTTGGTCAAAATGATCATGCTCATGTTACCGATCATGGCAACTCCGTAGATGGCTAAGAAGACCCACAAAAGCAGAAGCTGCAGCTCAGGCCTGTGTGTAATTCCTGTCAGAATGAATTCAGCTGGCACTGTTGAGTTCCTGTGGCTCATTTCAATCTCCTGAAAGACACAAAATTCCCAACAACTTAAGCATAGGATTCTATGCTTAAGTTCCAGCAAATTCAAAGACAAGATAAAATGTTGTATTTATATGGCTCATAGAAAAATGATTTTACCAACTAACCAGACACCACAGAGCTCCCAGGGACTAAATCACCAACTAGAGTGGGTGTGGGAAAAATCCTGCGGCGGCGGGCCCAGCAGGCCCCAATGATACGAGGAAGTCCTTGGTTCCAAAAGGGTTTATTGTCATGGCGGATGGTAGATGGATCTGGAAGTACCCCCCCCCCCCAAACTCAGGGCAGACCTGGGTTAAGTAGGGAGGGAGAAAGGGGGAGGTTCTGGGGGCAATGCTTAATTGGCTCCGCCCTCTGACCTTCATTAGTATGTAAATCTCTAGGGCCTGAGGCCTGTAGTTACACCCTCTACCTGTGCACTTTGGGAGGGGCTGTAATGGCCTACATGACTGAACAATGTAGGTCTATGGAGATTAGACTGCTTTTCAGGACTGAGTTCTGGGGGCGTGGCCGAACTCCTGCCGTTTCTCCCTTGGAGTCTCGGGGTTCTAGGCCCATGCCCAGCCAAGAACCAGGATACCCTTACACAGTCCCACAAGTGGGTATGCATGGGTGGGTCTGTAGCTCCCATTACATATGTAGCAGAGGACTGCCATATCTGGCATCAATGAGAGGGGAGGAGTTTTTGTCCTGTGGAGGCTTGTTGTCCCAGAGACAGAGGATGGTAGAGGGGTGAAGATGGAGTGGGTTGATAGAGGAGAACCCTCTTAGAGACAAAGGGGAGGAGGGATTGGATGGGGATTTGTGGAGGGGAGACCGGGAGGGGAGACAACATTTGAAATGAGGTCCTTGGTCCCATTAAGTCTGGATGACACAGTATGGAGGAATTCGAGGGCAAGGAGGTGGGAGTGGGTGGGGACACACCCTCATAGAACCAGGAGGAGAGGTGATTGGATAGGGGATTTCTGTGGGGAGAAATGGGGAAAGGGGACAACATCTAAAATGTAAATAAATAAAATATTCAATAAAAAATTGAAAAACATAAAAAAGGAAAAATAATTTTAAAGTCTGATTCTAAATGCTAAAACAGTTGGGAAGCTCTACCTTTTAAATACAAAGCTATTTAAATTCTTTCTAAGGCCAAAGACAGATAAAATCTGCATTCTAATGGATGAGAGAGAAATGATTTTGATGTTTTCTGAGCTATTGGCTCAGAAATTAATTAATAGATTAATTAATTAATAGATTCCTGTGCAGAAATATTGAATATATTTTATTTTCACTAGAGTACCATATTATTCCTTAATAAATTTTGATTTTTGTATGGTAATTTTCATTGACCCTGGATA
The DNA here is from genome assembly GCA_021653895.1 of Mastomys natalensis. Classification (NCBI taxonomy): domain Eukaryota; kingdom Metazoa; phylum Chordata; class Mammalia; order Rodentia; family Muridae; genus Mastomys; species Mastomys natalensis. The sequence goes on from JAJTUV010001841.1 coordinate 55,636, forward strand.
TTTATAAATACAAAGGTGGAGACAACATGAAACTAATGACATTTAGATGTAGCTTTGTGTTTGGGTTTTTAAGGTCCTGTGTAGGGCTTGTAATGATTGACTTACAAAGGAAAAACTGTCAAACTTGCAAAGCAAGCTATATGTCTGTTTAGTGCTAAATGGTCAGCTCTGAAAACATACATACAATAACATTATATGGAATAGACAGTATACATTTAAGAATTATATATGTATCATATAATATATATATATATAATATATATATATATGTATACTTGTATATACATATATGCATTAAATAATGATTACTAAAAAGAGGCCATAATTTTGAGAGAAAGTAGGGAGGGTTTTAGGTTTTAGTATTTTGTAGGAGACAACAAAACGAATAAATGTTGCAATTATGCTATAGTCTACAAAATAGTCAATTAAACTCACATTTGCTTTCCATTCTGAATTCTTTCCACTATAATATAATTGAAACCATCAACTATTTCTGCAAGTGGTTTTAGGGTCCAACTACATTGTCAATTATTTGATGATACTAATTTTAAAATTACTGGCAGCATTTAAAAGCAACAAATTACTAAAAAATATCATGAAACAAAGTTGTATACCTATGTAGAAATTATTTTAAAATACTTACTGTGCAGTATGTGAATTTGAATCTGAAATTTCATTAATAAAATAGATAGTTTTCCTTTTTTTTTTTTTTTGGTTTTTTGAGACAGGGTTTCTCTGTGTAGTCCTGGCTATCCTGGAACTCACTGTGTAGACCAGGCTGGCCTGGAACTCAGAAATCCTCTTGTCTCTGCCTCCCAAGTGCTGGGATTAAAGGCATGCACCACCACTGCCTGGCTAATAGATAGTTTTCCTAAGGATTTATTTATATTGTTGATTTTCTCAAAGAACCAGCCCTTGGTTTTGATGATTTTTATATATTGTTCTCTTTGTTATTAATTGGTTGATTTCAGACCCAAGTTTGATTATTTCCTGCCATCTAGTCCTCTTGGATGTATTTGCTTCTTTATGCTCTAGGACTTTCAGGTATGGTGTTAAGTTGTTAGTATAGGATCTTTCCAGTTTCTTTATGAAGATACTTAGTGCTATGATTTTTGCCCTTAACACAGCTCTCCTTGTGTCCCATAAGTCTGTCTATGTTGTGCCTTCATTTTCATTGAATTCTAGAAAGTCTTTAATTTCTTTATTTCTTCCAGAACAAGTTGTCATTGAGTAGATAGTTGTTCAGTTTCCATGAGAATGTGAACTTTCTGTAATTTTTGGTGTTATTAAAGTCCAGCCTTAGTCCATAGTGATCCAATAGAATCCAAGGGAATATTTCAACCTCCATGTATCTATTGGGGCTTGTTTTATGTCCAATTATATGGTCAGTTTTAGAGAAGGTTTTGTGAGATGCTGAGAAGAAGCTGTATTTTTTTGTTGTGGGGTAGAATGTGCTGTAGATTATAACTTGGAGTGCAGTGTAATGCAGTAGCCATAAAGTGTAATCTGTGGTTGTTGACAGTTCCAGGAATCAGCTCTTCATTAGTGTTGAGTTTTACTTTCTGAAAAGAGCATGAGGCCTGGAGAAGAGGGTTCTTATCTCTCTAAAATTGTTATATATTTTCATTTACTTAATATTTCCAGTGCTTAGTATTAGAAAAAATTCAGAACTTAAGCAGCACTGTGGACACTAAATCAAAGGATGAAAACCTGTGAACGTTTGTCCAGGTGACATTCATAAACAAATCAATTTTACTTTATGTAATTATAATGAAATACCATAAAACACTCCATTTTAAGTGTTTGTTTATATATTCACATTTAAATTATATCTTAATCATAAAAATTGTAAAACATATACCAATTTTACTTTTACATTTATCTGAAAATCAAATGAAACTGCACATTTCATATTTTCACCTGGAAATCTGATATTATTAATTTTAGCTGGTTAAATCAACGACAGAATTTCTTGTAATTTTTTACTTTCCTTTTCTACTTTCAATATCCAAGTCGCAAGTTGATCCTTAAATAATGTTCAGCAGCTGTTAAGTTCATAGAATTTTATTTTTCTTTGCAAGAAAATATTCATGAAGGTAAGTAACAATTATGATCGCAGATACTTAATTTCTGCAATATGCTTGAGAGCTAAAGCTCTTGTGTAAAAGAATCATAAAATCCAAGAATCAATAAAGAAATCATAGAATCTAAGTCAAGGAGGATTATAAGGCTCATATTGCCATAAGACCGGTGGCAATTTCTACTCACCATTCACAAAGGTTCTGATTTCCTTCTCCAAAATTACTCTCTGTTTTGCTCTAGAGAGAAGGAATTTATAGTTTTCTCATAATTTATGATGTTCCCAGAGGTGATTGCATTTAATTTGTTCAGTTTATTATCTGTAAATTCTCTGAGAGAATATAAACAAAATTGCATTGATGTCATACAACTTTTCCCCACTGAGAAAACATAAAGGCAGCTCATGAAAAAATAAAAAATAAAAAAAGAAGAATATGAGGAGTTTCATGGATACCCAAATAGTTTATGGTCCCTGATTAAATAGGTTACATAGACAAGGATTGAGGCATTAATGGAGAGCACTGTGGTGCCAGTTTATTTCTGTAAAATACTGTCATATTGGTCATCTTCATCACTTTTTTAATGGGGTTGTTATCACACAGATGATATTGAATGCATTTTTTCATAATAAAATATTAAGTAAGCTGTCTGTATTATTGACTTGGGGGAAGATAAGGGTACCATCACAGTATGATGGAAATGCATTATATGTGTATACTTTATCTTCACCTTCTTTATAGTTTTAGGATTTTCTTTTTATCAACAACTGAATGAAAATGCTAATTAAAATAAAATCATCTTTTATTTTTGTCTGTATGGCATGGCTTTGTGTTTTTTAGGTTCTCACCACTATGAAAGGATTATTGCTTTTAGTGATGGCCTATATTGCTGACTGTTAACTTTTAATTTTATAATATGATTAAAAACTATATAGTGCTGATCATTGTATTGTGTATTGGTGGAATTATCCATTTCCTAATACAGAAAATAATTCCAAAGAGAGAGTGCTCATGATGTTGAGGACAACTTTATATGAGCACATTCATAACAGATTATTTCATATCATCAAGTATTTCACAAGCAGGAAGTACAAAGTTGCACATTGTATATTAGCCTATTGTGTAAAAGTTGACATAGCCACAAAGTATTCTCAGATACAAGACAGGACCAGTTGCTACAAATTTAATGCAATGTTTGATATCTAGCCCAGATTTCTTAACCCAGCCCTCCTTGACTTGCACTCTTCTTTACTCTCACTCAGCATATTCACTTTCCATACTCTTTTAAGCAATACAAAAAAAAAAAAAAACCTGAAAAAAAAAATGCAAAACTGAATCATATCGGTTTTTCAAAAAAATGTTTATCTCTGTGTGTGCCCTTCCCTTAGCCTTGAGCAGGCCTGAGAGACCTAGTTTACCACAGCAGACCAAAACAATAGGACTCAGGTGTATGACCTACTACAGGAGCTGAGATGAATAGACCGCCTGCTGAGCTTGCCTTGAGACACCTCTGGCCTGCAATTAAGGATGGATTCCCTTCACCCTCACCCACACCCGGAAGCAAGAAGGGGGTCGGAGGTGGAGTTGGGGCTTCCCTTTAAATTGAAAGATGAACATTAAAGCATTGAGCCTCGATCAGAGACCTTTGTCATGGCTTCATCTCTTCCCGCCCTCCTGTCCCTTCTTCCATTCCCAGCCTCTCTTTCAGGTGAAACCAGTTGACTGTGGCCGCTGGCCTGGCCGGCAACGTCTGTGAAGAAAGGCAGGTAGGTTATTTATTCATTGATATCTTTTATACCAATAGACAAGTGGCATGTATAGGACTATAGCCATATATATGTACCACTCCTTCATGCTTATATTTCTCCAAGAAACATTCAGAACATATTTGATGCTGGCAATAACATTAAACATAACTTTATCAAATAATATTATATCATAATATTTAACATTTTAAAGGACACATGTCATCATTGTCTGCAATAAATCATAAGTATCAATGTGAGTATAACAATACAAAACACAGAAGCCAATCTTTCAATGGTAAAGAAGTGACTGAACTTGGATTGGAAATACATCAATACCAACCTATCTGGCAGTGTAATATGAAAACAGGAACAGAGTTCAGTTTGATAAACAACCACATTGCCTGACATTTAGAATCATAGAGTTATATCATAATGTGTCCCAGTGAATGATAGTGTCTGAGATTAAATATAAATGAGTGTTCACTTTGGAGAACATGATAAATCATTTTCAAGCTCCTCAGTCTTGAATCTACAAAGGTAGTGAGAGAACAACAACAGATCTAGCAAAGCAACTTATGTAAATGCTAATTAGAATGAAGCAGTTCATTCCTTGTTTCATATCTCTGCCTGCCTCCCAGGAAGCCTAATTCCACCCTGGAGAAACAGATAAGATACCCATTCCCAATCCCCTGACTGCTGGGACCCCTGTAACACCAGCAAATCAGGGGGCTGCCCCATCCTTTCTATGTTCCATCTTCTAGTCCACACCTAAACTTGAAACTGTGGATATGCACTCCACAACAGAGGACACAGCTCTTCCTTATGCCCAGGTGGTAGCCTTCAGGGACAATGATCCCAGAGGCCTGCCAGGAACTACCAGGTCAGACAACACCAGAGACAATGAGATGGCTAAAGGCAAGGATAAGAACACAATAAACAAAAGCCAAATGGAATATGGCACCATCAGAATCCAGCTCTCCTACAACAACTAGCGGTGGGTGGATATTCTAATACACCTGAGGACCAAGACAATGGCCTTAAATAGCATATTATGAAGATGATGGAGGCTTTTAAAGAGGAAATAAATAGCTCCCTTAAAGAAATACAGGAAAATAAAATGAAACATGTAGACGCCTTTAAAGAGGAAACAGATAAATATATGGGGATACAGGAAAATACAATCAAACAAGTGAAAGAAATGAATAAAACTCTTCATTTCCTGAAAATAGAAATAGAAGCAATAAAGAAAACACAAATGGAAACAACCCTAAGATGTAAAGTCTAGGAAAGAGAACAGGAACTACAGACACAAAACAGCAACAAGAGAATACAAGAGATTGAAGACAGAATCTCAGATGTAGAAGATACCATAGAAGAAATTGATACATCAGTAAAAGAAAATACCACATGTAAAAATTTCCTAACTCAAAACATCCAGGAAATTTGTGACAGTATGAAAAAAACAAATCTAAGAATAATAGGAATAGAAGAGAGGGTGAAGATTACCAGTTCAACGGGCCAGAAAATGTCTTCAGCAAAATTATACAAGAAAACTTCCCTAGCCTAAAGAAAAAGATGGCTATAAACATTCAAGAAACTTACAGAGCACTAAATAGATTGGACCAGAAAATAAAATTGTCCTGCCACATAATAATCAAAACTCTAAATGTACAAAACTAAAGAATATTTAAAGATGCAAGGGAAAAGGGCCAAATACCACATAAAGAGAGACTTATCATTATTACATCTGACTTCTCAACAGAGACACTAAAAGCCAGAAGACCCTGGGCAAATGTCATCCAGACACTAAAAGACCACAAACGCCAGTCCAGATTACTATATCCAGCAAAACTTTCAGTTACCATAGATCGAGAAACTAAGATAGTCCATGATAAAATTGAATTTAAACAATACCTTTAAACTAATAGAATCCTACAGAGGACTCTATTGCTAGAAGGAAAACTATAACATAAACAACATAACTACGCCCAAGAAAACAAAATAAATTCATCATCTAACAGCAAAATCACAAAAGAAACACACACATTCTGTCTGTCTGTCTGTCTTCTCTCTCTCTCCCTTTCCCTCCTCCTCTCCCTCCCTCCCCCCTCTCTCTCTCAACACCACCAACATCTAGATAACAGGAATTAACAATCATTAGTCATTAATATTTCTTGATATCAATAGACTCAATTCACCAATAAAAAGACACATGCTAACAGTGCATGCATAAACAGTATCCACTACCTGCTGCATACAAGAAATATACTTTAGCAAGAAAGATAGACACTACCTCAGAATAAAGATCTGGTAAAATGTTTTTTAAGCAAATGAACCCAAGAAACAAGTGGGAGTAGCTATTCTAATATTTAATAAAACTGACTTTCAAACAAGTTATCAAAAACTGGGGAAAGACACTTCATACTCATCAAAGGAAATATTCCACCAAGATGAGGTCTCAATTGTAAACACCTATGTGCCAAATGCAAGGGTACCCACATTTGTTAAAAAAAAAAATTACTAAAGCTTAAATCATACATCAATTGCCACACAATAATAGTGGTGGACTTCAACACACCATTCTCACCAAAGTGACTGGTCAACAAACAGAAACTGAACAGAGAAATATAACCATTCTGAAAATTAATAGGGTAGTTTTTCAGAAAATTGGAAACAATTTTAACTGAAGACCCAGCTATATAGCTCCTGGGCATATACCCAAATGATGCTCCACCATAACTCAAGAACTTGTGATCTACTATGTTCATAGTAGCTTTATTCATAATAGCCAGAAACTGGAAATAAAGCAAATGTCCCTCAACTGAAGAATGGATACAGAAAATATGTTTCATTTATACAGTGGAATACTATTTAGCTATTAAACATTTGGACATAATGAATTTTGCAGGCAGATGGATGGAATTAGAAAATATCATACTGAGTGAGGTAACCCAGACCCAAAAAGACATGTATGGCATGTAGTTACTTACAAGTGGATATTAGCAATAAAGCACAAGATATACATGATACACTCTACAGACCCAAAGAAGCTAAACAAAAAGGCAGCCCCAAGTGAAGATGCTTGATTCTCACTTAGAAGGGTGAATAAAATAGTCATAGGAGGCAGATGGAGGGAGGGACTGGGTGGGTGAGGGGATGAGGAGGTTAATGTGATGGTTAGAACCAGGTGTGGGTAGAGACAAGAGAGAGGTTTCAAGGGCCAGAATTAATAGAAATCTGCTGCTGCTGTGGGTGTGGGAATGGGAACATCTCTAGAACATATCAGAGATCTGGATGGGAAAGTCTATGGGGGTGACCTTTAGCTGAGACTCTTACCAGTAGGGATATGGAATGTGAAGAGGCCACCTCATGTAGCCAGGCAGGAATACCTATATTAAGCGAATGAACCCAAGAAACAAGTGAGAGTAGCTATTCGAATATCTAATAAATAGATATTAGATATTAGAATTTTGTTGGAGGGGTAACAGCACCACCTACACATAAAACATTCAACCCCAAATTGTCCTGTCTACAAGAAATGTAGGGTGATGGAGAAGAGACTGAGAGAATGGATAACCAATAACTGGCCCAACTTGAGAACCATCCCATGGGCAAGCACTAATACCGGGCACTAGTTTTGATACTCTGTTATGCTTTCAGACAGGAGCTTAGCATAACTGTCCTTTGAGTGGCTCTACCCAGCAGCTAACTGAAACAGATGCACAGATCCAGAGCCAAACATTGTGTAGAGCTTAGGGACTCTAATGGAAGAGTTGGGGTAAGGATTGAAGGCCCTTAAGGAGATAGGAACATCAAAGAAAGACCAATGGAGTCAGCTAACCTGGACATTTGGGGGCTCACAGAGACTGAACCACCAACTAAAGAGCATAATGGACTGGACCTAGGCCCCATACACATATGCAGAGCAGATGTGCAACTATTTATTTATTTATTTATTTATTTATTTATTTATTTATTTTTTATTGGAAATTTTATTTACATTTCAGATGTTCTCCCCTTACCCCATTTCCCCCTCTCCCTCCCAGGAACTCCCTATCCCTTCCCCCTTCCTCCTGCTATTTCTTCATGTGGGTCCCCCCAACAATTGAAGTGGAAACTGCCCCTAAAACTGTTGCCTTCGGGCAGAATACATTCCCTTGATTGGGCTTCCTTGTCTGGGCTCAGTGGTAGCCCGGAAGAGACTTGATGTGTCTGGGTAAGGTATATCCAGGGTGAGCCTTTACCCTCTCAGAGGAGAAGGAAAGTTGGAGATGGGGAAAGGACTGTAAGGGGGAAGGATTGGGAAAGTGACAATGATTGGGATGTAACAAGAATAAAAAATTATTTAATGGAAGAAAAATAAAAGATTATAAACTAGAGTATGGGAGGAAATATTTGAAAACCATACATCTTGAAAAGGTTTAATAACTAATATATAATGTATATGTGATATATATATATATATATATATATATATATGCATCTTGAGTGAGAAAATGGACTAAAATCTTCACTAGATAGTTTTAAAAACTAGACAAAGTCCTGATAATGGTACGAAAAAAGACTGTAAGACCAAACAAACCAAATAGAATTTTATTAGAACCACAATGGAATGTCATCTGAACCTGTTATACTTACTGTAATAAAAATATGAAACATTAAAAAAATCTAACAGAGTTTCCAAAGTAGATTGAATAGGGGGTTATTAAATAAAACTAAAATGAAAAGAAGAACATGAAGTTTGGAAGACATGTCAGTGGGGTTCCCCCAAAAAAGTTTGTGGAAATGGGGTGGTCCACTTGATTGTATTTCATTGTATACATGGACAATTTTTAAAGAATAAATTAAAATAAATAAATTATTAATGTAAATATACAAAATTATATTTTCAAATATTTTGAGAAGCCAGATTTCTTGAATGTAACTGGAGATGCAGATAGTTTCAAAGCCACATGTTCTACTATTTCCAACATTCAGAATATAACTATCAAAAATAATCAATAATGCTGAAATTAGATGACCTTGAATGGTCAGTCATTCATTATTGAATACTCTTAAATACGTAGAGCCAAAATAAGAAAATCATTATAATAATATTGGTCAGAGGCATAAAAGCCAAAAAAATTTAAGTATAAAACCTTAATAAACATAAGCTACTTTATATATAAAATATAGTATATACTAACTTGTCAATATCATGTTCTTTTTTGTTTGTTTTCATGCAATATCCTTGAGAAATATTATGGTAATACATTCACAATTCAGTGAATAAAGCACTGTTGTTAAATGAAAGAGGAACAGACAGATATGCTGTCACACATAAAAATAAATGTGCAGAACTTCAGAGATGGTACAGTGTGAAGAGGCTCACTGTTTCAGTACCTATATTGACTAGATTATACCTGGCTTTAACTCCAGGAACTATGACACCCAAAATCTCTGGTTTCTACTCGGGGTCTACACTAATGTATACAAACACACAAAATCAATCACAAAAATATAATTTAAAAGTAATAAATATACATCTTTTAAAAATATCAGCAGTATACAAAATTAACAGATATTTCTATTAACATAACTAAGTCACAAAAAGATATGAATAGTAAATATTGTCACAATGAGTCTTAAACATTTATTAGTTTGTATCTGTATAAAATGGTTTTCAAAGAGAACGAGAGACTGTTTTTATTATGTTGTTTTATTTATTAGTACCACAAAAACAACGAAGATAGGTGTTTTCCTCAAATAACCAGTGAAAACAACATAGGTTATTAATATAGAATTTATCATTTATTCATCTTTAGTAAAATATTAGCTTGGATATCACTAAATTAAACACTTATTCTGAAGCAGGAAATAAGAGTAAGGATGCAAGATTAATTGACATTTCTATTATAAGGGGGAAATTGAATAAAATTGTGAAACAATATCTCAATTTAAACTATAATAAAATTTTGTGCAGTTAAATGCAACTACTTTTGAAATATTATCATATGGCATTTACATTTGTCACTGGTTATTATAAGATTACTTAATACTGGAAAATAAAATCTTCATAGATTCTTAAATACTCGATAAAAAGCATTTTTTACCTCTTTGTTCCTTAAACTATAAATCAAGGGGTTAAGCATGGGAGTCACTAAAGTATAAAACACAGATGCCATTTTGTCATATTCAAATGAGTGAGCAGATTTAGGCTGAACATACATGAAGAGTAGAGAACCATAGAACACTACCACCACTGTCAGATGGGAACCACAAGTGGAGAAAGCTTTTTTCCTACCTTCTGCAGAATGCATTTGACATATGGTTAACAAAATCAGCATGTAGGACAAAAGAACAACAAGAAGAGAAGAGATTAAATTAAAGGCTGAAAACAATATAGTCAACAATTCTGTCTCTTCTACATGTGAACAGATCAAAGGCAGTAAGGGGACAACATCACAATAGAAATGACTTATGATATTAGTACCACAGAAGTTTAATGTGAAGTACTTTATAGGGAACAGCAGAGCCTGGAAGGTACTGTAGAGATATGGAATGCCAACAAGGACTTGACAGCGTCTCTGAGACATTATCGCACTGTAAAGGAGAGGGTTGCAGATGGCCACATAGCGGTCATAGGCCATGGAGGACAAGATTGAAAGTTCACTGACAATGAACATAATGAAGCATGCCATCTGTGTGGCACAAGCATAATAGGTGATGGTGTTTTGATCCACAACAAAATTCACCAGCATCTTGGGCAGATGGCAGTGGAATTTCCAAGATCAATGAAAGCCAGGTGTCTGATAAAAAAGTACATAGGGGTTTGTAAGCGAGAGTCCAGCTTGGTCAAAATGATCATGCCCAGGTTTCCCACCACGGTGATTGCATAGATAGCAAGGAAGACTGCGAACAGAGGGAGTTTCAGCTCCGCAGTCTGTGTGACTCCCATCAGGATGAACTCAGTTGGCATTGTTATATTTGGGTGGTCCATTGGATAGTCCAACATTAATTCTTCTTGAAGAAACAATAAAGATTTATTAGATTTCTTTCATTACAATACAAACTTTGTATTAGCCATAGTTAAAACAGATATTTTATTCAAAACCAGACAACACAAGTAATTTTTACATATTTTAACAACATTCTAATTACCAGTGTCTCAAATGTGTCTGCTATTTTGTTAATAAAATTATATTTATATATTAGATTATGTTTTAGTAATAGTTTATTTGCAATAGACCATATATTTTCTATATTATAGAAATATTTACATTTCTGTCTTATCTTACTCTCCATTTCATTTTTAATAAAGTACAAACTAAAATAGACATAAGACTTATGTGATCTCTCCTGAGAAGCTCTACCGGAGCCTGACAAATACATAGGTGAATGCTTGCAGCCAACCATTTGACTGAGCACAGGATCCCCAACGGAGGAGTTAGAGAAAGGACTGAAGGAGCTGAAGAGGTTTGAATCTCCATAGGAAGAACAACAATATGAACCAACCAGACCCCCTGGAGCTCCCAGGAACTAAACCATCAACCAAAGAGTATACATTGAGCAACCAATGGCTCAAGCAGCATATGTATCAGAGTTTGGCCTTGTCGGGCATCAATGGGAGGAGAAGCCATTGGTCCCGTGAAGGCTTGATGCCCCAGTGTAGGGCAAATGCCAGGATAGGGAAGACGGAGTAGGTAGGCTGATGAGCAGGGGAAGGAAGGGATGGGATACCAGGGTTTTCAGGGGAGAAACCAGGAGACAGGATAACATTTGTAATGTAAATAAAGAAATATCTAATAATTTTTTCCTAAAAAAAAGAATTTATTCCTGAAAATACACATAATTTAAATCAACATCCAAAGAGGTCAAATGCTTAATTAAATATTCTTTATTTCCTTCCTCATTGTTGAAATAAGTTCTATAAAATAATTAATTAATTATTTAAATTTTATTATTTAGTTTGTTAATGATATATGATGATATAGAACAATGTATAATTTTAAAAATTTAAAATATTTCAATGATAACAATTTTGTTTTCTAATAAATGTAAATAATTTGAAAATACATAATAATGGTGCATCTGATTTAACCCTAATAAATTTGGATTCCCCTCTTATTGTATTCTGTTTGACCTCAGCAGGAATGTGTGACTTCATAAGCATACCTTTAGTAAGAATAATTATTGAGTATCAAAGTATTCTATGATGATATGTGATTTAATAGAAAGTGATAACTAGAAAAACTAAGATTTTACTTTAAGATACAATTCTTTAGTTTGAAGCAGAGGCTATATGTAGCTAGCTTATTTTAGTTAGAAGCAATCTATAAATACGCACTTGGTATTCCTTTTACTTTTCTGATTTTTGAGATAGCATTTGAGGTAACGATGGTGTTCATAACTGCTGGGCACTTGTATACATTTTTGTGAGCTTTACGATTATACCTAATTTGTTAATTTGTGTGTGGAAGCCACAGAAACACTATGGAATGAATAAATAGGTCACAAACAACTTGCAGGATTCTATTTTCCTTTCTACCATACATATTAAGGAGTAAACTCAGACTGTCACCCTGAATATATAGTGCCCTTACCTGCTGTGGCTTCTTGGTAGCCCTATTTCCTCTTCTAAATTAGGGTTTGTTTGTTTGTTTGGTTTTTTTTTTTGCTACTTCTCTTTTTATTTCAGATATTGTTTTAGATTCTGTTTTGCAAACAAACAAAAATAATAGTCTGTCATCTTTGAAAACTATCTTGAGAAGTATGGTTATAGTATTTTATCGTAGAGGATAAAAAGCACCAGGTGAAGAAAGAGACTTAGAAGCATTACCTATCTCCAAAATGTAATCCTTTCTATAACAATTTCTCTAGCTTGTTGTCTGTCTCGCTAATATCCATCTTAATAGCTATTTTCCTTGAACATAAATTAATTTTCTAATTCTGATTATTAATCTTTTGTAGAAAATAATGTTTCGAGTTTTAAAATTGGTCTAGAAGGTTTTATAAGATTTGATTTTATTGTAGAAATCTAAATTCTACAACTCTTAACACATTTTCAGGCTTGTAATTATGTAATGAGTATTCAACATAAAATAACACATTAATGAGCAACCTGCTAAGAAAATTAACCAGACAATAAAAAATCTTAAAAAGGCATTTAAAAGCATTATATAAAAAAATCACTGAACTTTTAAAAATATTGTATTTCTAAAATATTGTATACAATATTTTAAAAAACATTGTATGAGAAATGTTTAAAATATTTATTCTTCAAACATGCATGGCAAACATTCATTGTAACAAATATATTAGAGATTGCATAGCATATATGTCATAATTTATAGTTATATATCTTGAAATCTAACATGACTGAGGACCTCACACTTTATCTGAAAATATAATTCATATTTATTTTTTAAAGGTAAGGTTTTGGTAAAACATCCTCTGTCATTCACAAATTTAAATATCACCATGATTTCTCACCAATAAAATAGATGTAACACATTTAGCTATTTTATGACTTGTAACACTGAAATATACTGCTCTATGGATTCTTAAGTCACAACAGAGAAGCCTTGTGTGGTCCACTTGAGGAATTCATTTCTTACTTGCCTTGTAGTGTTTATGGTCAGGCATAATAGAACTTATTTCTATATCTAGTAATAGAAATCCAAGACAGTATGTATCCACTTACCTTTAATAAATAATCTGGTTTTCTGTTCTAATATCATTAATATGATTTCCTTGTGAAAGGAGAGTTTATAGCTTTCCCTTATAGTTTTTACTCTATTGGTAAAGCTCCCTAAGGAAATTTAATCTATTTAAGTCACATCATAACAATTAAATAGTCTGAGAAACTTAAAAATAATACCTTAATATTTTGTTGCTAATTACCTAGGATATCCTACAAGTTCCCCTGTGAGAAAATGTTTGGAACAATTCAAAAAAAGAAACAAAATGTTATAAAAGATTGATGAAGTCTTGGAAACGTTTAAATTGTAAAGGTATTCTCACATTCATTTTTATCAAAAGTATGATTAAAGTAAAATTATACTTCAGGAACTATAACAGCTAGAGTGAAATTTTAATATAGTGCAAGTAGACTCACTCTAAGTATATAAATATATTTTCTTATACTATAGATGTAATTCAGTATTACTTATCAGAAATAAAATCTGATTTAGGTAAAATAGCTCAAATTTCATACCATCGCATGCATTTTTTATGACTTCAAAAGGTAAGAAAGTTGAGAAAAAAATCGAGAGTCAAAAAAAACATTGATGCAATCTAAAAAAGGTGTTTAATTTTGATCTACTTACTACTCTTTAAGTTAAGACAAAGGACATATTAAACATAAAAAAATTAATAATCTGCAACCATGCTTTAAACTATCCTACCAAATTTCCATTGGAATTAGGAATTTTTGATTGTGGAACTGGCCATAGTACTACGACAGGACTGTACTCAGGGACATAGGAAGTGGATCATGAGTTGGAAGATATTCTAATCTACACAGTGAGTTTCCATTCATCCTGAGATATACAAGGCTTTCTAAGAAAAAGAGCTAACAGAAAGAAAAACACACAAGGAAATATTTTCACATCTTCACCCCTGAATAATAGCTTTCCAATGCCAAACGATGTGATGTTATACATATTTTCTTTTCCTGCCACTGAGTTTTCCATACATAGAAACACCCAATACATACTGCTAATTTTCTATCAATCTTCAGATTGCTCGTGTAAATCACCCATGCCTTGATTGCTTTCTTGTCACAAGGTCTCTTGTCTATATCAAGTTCTCATGGAAATCTAACATAAATATTTCTGTAGATTTGTTGATTCTGACTCAAAATTTGGTAGCTCTAAATATCAGAGTGCAGTCCCTGGATATTTGAATATTCAGTGGAAAAATTTTCACGTTTCTAGCACTCTCTATTACTGATTTAGTGTATGGCAATTTCATTTTCCTATTATCAATGCGAAATGTATATATGATTTAATTTATTATGTTTAACACAGAAAAGAGAAACATGAATTATATTTCATCAATTTCTTTTTTATTCGATATTTTATTTACATTTCAGATGTTATCCCCTTACCCAATTCCCTCCCCACACTTGGTTTTCCTTATTCATGAACAATGTGGTCTGTGAGTTGAATCTTGAGTATTTCAAGCTTCTGGGCTGATACCCAATTATCAGTGAGTGAATACCATGTGTGTTCTTTTGTAATTGGGATGCCTAACTCAGGATGATATTTTCTAGTTTCATCCATTTACCTAAGAATTTCTCGAATTCATTGTTTTTAATAGCTGAGTAATACTCCATTGTGTAAATGTACCACATTATTTTGTATCCATTCCTCTGTTGAAGGACATTCCTCTGTTGAAGGGTTCTTTCCAGCTTCTGGCTATTATTAATAAGGCTGCTATGAACATAGTGGAGCATATGTCCTTGTTGTATGTTTGAGTATCTTCTGGGTATATGTCCAGGAGTGGTGTAGCTGGGTCCTCAGGTAATGCTATGTCCAATTTTCTGAGGAAACACCAGACTGATTTACAGAGTGGTTGTACCAGCTTGTAATCCCACCAACAATAGAGGAGTGTTCCTCTTTCTCCACATCTTCACCAGCATCTACTGTCATCTGAGTTTTTGATCTTAGCCATTTTGACTGTTGTGAGATGGGATCTCAGGTTTATTTTGATTTTCATTTCCCTGATGACTAAGGATGCTGAACATTTTTTTAGGTGTTTCTGGGCTGTTTGAGTTTCCTCAATTGAGAATTCTTCGTTTAGCTCTGTGCTCCATTTTTTAATAGGGTTATTGGGTTGTCTGAAGTCTAATTTCTTGAGTTCTTTGTATATATTGGATATTAGCCCTCTATCAGATGTGAGATTGGTAAAGATCTTTTCCCAGTCGGTTGGTTGCCATTTTGTTCTATTGATAGTGTCCTTTGCCTTGTTTCCCCTATAAGGGCTTCTACCTACATACCTGTGTTCTCTTGTATTTCATTTGGAATAACAAAAAATTCTGGACAGCCAAAACTCTTCTCAACAATAAAAGAACTTCTGGGTAATCACCATCCCTGATCTCAAACTGAACTACAGAGTAATAGTGAAAAAAACTACATGTTATTGGTACAGAGACAGGCAGGAAGATCAATGGAATAGAATTAAAGACCCAGAAATGAACCCACACACCTATGGTCAATTGATTGTTGACAAAGGAGCTAAAGCTGTCCAGTGGATAAAGGACAGAATTTTCAACAAATGGTGCTGGTTCAACTGGAGGACAACATGTAGAAGAATGCAAATTGATCCATTCTTATCTCCTTGTGTAAAGCTCAAATGCAAGTGGATAAAGGACCTTCACATAAAACCAGATACATTGAAACTAATAGAAGAGAAGGTGGGGAAGAATCTGGAGTACTTGGGCACAGGGGAAAGTTCCTGTACAGAACATCAATGGCTTATGCTCTAAGATCAAGAATAGACAAATGTGACCTCATAAAATTGAAAAGTTTCTGTAAGCTTTTATTATTCTTGAACAGTTATTTATTCCCTTCACCTGTTTAGTTGTATTTTCCTGTGGTTTTTTAAGAAATTTGTTTCCTCTTTAAAAGTCTCTACCTGTTTGATTGTATTTTCTTGTATTTCTTTTTTGTTTGTTTTTCTTGTATTTCTTCAAGGGATTTATTCACTTCTTCTTTATAGTCCTCTATCATCTATGTAAGATTGGAGTTAAGGTCATTTTCTTGTTCTTCATTTGTGTTAGGATATCTATGGCTTGCTATTATAGGATAGCTGTTCACTAAAGGTGTCATAATGCTTTTGTTGATTGTGTTCTTTTGCAGGCCTTTAGCCTTCTGGCTGTTCCTCTGTCTTCCTCTTATTGCATGTATTGGGATGGGATTAACTTAGGTGATCCTGGTGTGGTAGGACTCTGGTGGGTTCCTTCATCTGGGCAATGGAATTCAAGGGGTAGTTCAAGTCTCCCAGCAGTTGGGTGTGCCCATGCTGACATGATGGGAAACAGATGGGGTAGGGGGAGACAGGTAGAGAGCCTGGCCCGATAATGGAGTTCCAGGGGAAAGCAGGCTGCTTAGGGCAGCTGGCTGTGCACCAAAGTACTAGGAGGGCAGATGAAACAGGTGCAGGAAAGGAAAATGGGTACAAGAGGCCATTTTCTTATTTTCATCTCAAGATTTTAATTATTTTTCCTTTTGTACTTATTTAGGCTTTGAGTTCTTTTTTACTTTACAAGACATTAAACTATGGCATGAATTTATTTAATTGAGAGTTTACTTGTTTCTCTAATTTTTACATGTATTCTTTGAGGAGTTCATAAAATATGTCTGGACCAATTTATCCCTGTCCTCAATTCCCTCCAGATCCATTATATTTTTCCTACCTACCACATGTATATCCTGTTTAAAAACAAGACAAAACATTAAGTCTAATACATGCTTCCCAGTCTCTCTCTCTCTCTCTCTCTCTCTCTCTCTCTCTCTCTCTCTCTCCTTCCCTCCCTCCTCCCTCCCTCCCCCTCCCTCCTTCCTTGCCTCCCTCCCTTCCTCTCTCTCTCTCTCTCTCTCTCTCTCTCTCTCTCTCTCTCTCTCACACACACACACACACACACACACACACACACACACATACACACACACACACGCACACACACACACACACACACACACACACACACACACAGACACACATGAAGGGGGAAAGAGAGAGCAAGAGACAGAGGGGGGTGATTTTCATGCAAGCCTTCCACTGGAGTATGGTTAACATTACAGGGATTACTGGCAGTCTCTTTTACAACAGATAGCAATTGATAATGCATCTTCATCTATAGGTGGGACTTCACATCCAACTATTTTCTCTTTAATGGGATTTGTTCAGGCTTGATTTTGTAAGGTGATTACCTATGATATTACAGTTACCATAATTTCATATGTGCAACTGTCCTGTTGGGGATAGAACATAGTCTTTTTGTTGTAGATCTCCAAAAGCTATGAATCTTTAAATATTTCACTAGTTTTAGACTTTGGAAATTTATGTGTATACTTTCATGAGGTGTGTGTGAGAGAGAAAAAGATAGATATAGCGATAGAGATAGGTAGATAAATAGATAGATAGATAGATAGATAGATAGATAGATAGATAGATAGATAGATATAGCCTGACAGTGACAGAGAAAAATAAGTTACTGTTAAAGAAGGTTTATGGTAGAGATATTTGCAATGTGTCTCACCTTACACTTATGAATAGAAACAAAAGTGGTATTTATTTCAGAAATGTCTTTCCTTATAGCACTGAGGTAATACCTCATTAACACTCAATTGTTTTCAGTTATTGGTTCTGTAAGATTTTATTGGATTCAAAATGCTATGTATTTTGTTCTTTCTAGACTTGTAGTTAATTATACACTTTGGGGAATATTTGAACCAAGGGAAATCATTATGTCTCTTGAGAATACAGTGTTTCTTAGTGTCTCACCTGCCAATCTGCAAGCTGGGTAGGCTGCAAGGCCCATCAGTCATTGATAGAGTGTATATATACTCATGATTCTGTGCTTGTAGTTTGTTCTGTTAGAGAAAAATATATTAAATTTGATTCATTCATTTTTGTGTTTGTTGTGTATTGAATTACATTTTCATTTAAGTATTTTTTATGTTGATCCACCTATACTTACCTACTCTAATATATTTAATAATTTGAATGTCATACAATTATCTGTGAGTCATTTTCAGTAAGGGGAAGAAACCGTGGAGAAAATTCGAGTTCCTTTAAAATTTAACCTACAAATTAATATTAGGTAAGTTACATTTTAGTGTAAAAGTTTCTCTCTCATTATTTAGATTATTCCATATTAAGTATAGTATTTAGGAGTGTATTTGTACTGTATAATGAGCCATATGTTTATTAGAAGTCATTAAATCAATGTTTCAATTATTTATTCCTATTTTTATTTTGTCTAAGTTGCCTGAATCTCAAAAAACAACCATACAATTAAATTTTCAAACTACATCTGTAACTCAATTTATTCCAATGTACTTGTGAATTAAAACCATCTATCATGATGGACTTTCATTGAAAAAAATATCCTTTTATTACTGCTCTAAATGATGTGTCTGAGAGTTAAAAGAGAACTTACTTATACAGCTTTCTAGGATGTTGGAAGATTAACTATGGTCTGTCCTGGTAGACTGGTTGCCAGTCACATTGGCTCTTTTATCTCTTTGCATGGAACTAGCTCATAGCCTGAAATTTAACTTATGTCAAAATCTTAACTTATTTCATTGTATTTAATCATATGCTTGTAGTTATTAAATATTGTTTAGGAAATCTTAAATGTGATTTTATTTTAAGTTCAATTGTAGTATATAATGATGTTGGGAGAGGGGGTAAGGAGGGGAACAGGGATGAGAATAAGATGAGGAGAGAAGGGTGTGGGAGATGACTGGGAGTGAGAATGACAATTACTGGGGATTATCTCTCTCTGGGTGTAACTTGAGACCTGTGGCACTGGAGTTCTAGGGAGTCTATGATGGTGACCCTAGCTGAGATTTCTACTAGTGTGCAGGATATTGAGACTGAAGTGGCTACCTTCTGTAGCCAAGTGGGAATTCCAGAGGAGGGAAGCAGACATCAACTTATCCACAAAACCATAAACCCAAAGTTTGTCCTACCTACAAAATTTTCAAGAATAAAGAGGGAACACAGATTGAATGATTAGCCAACCAATACGTGGCCCAAATTAAAACACATCCTATGTGAGATAGGCAATCCCTGACACTATTAGTGATATTCTGCTATGCTTACAGACTGGGGCTTACATAAATATCTCCTGAGTCTTACACTTTTGCTATTATTATGGTAGTATCAAAGAAGAAATGAAAAATTGTTAAATCATGCAGTCTAATAATGTATCAAAAGAAAATGTAAACTGATGATTTCACTTCACTTGTTTTCATCCTAAAGAAGTTACAGGTTTAAACTGCATTAATGCAATTGTTTAAATTAATACATTTTACACTGTTTGTAATTATATGACCACTATCTTTTCTCTAAAAATATAATTACATTTGTTTTGTCTAGGTATATATTTCTGACTTACCTACCCATCTATTTTATTTTTGCTACAAAATTCAGCACTGTTGTAAGGCTGAGAAAAGATAACTGAATCTACCAATGTAATACAGTAAAGTTATATCAACATATTGAAATCCTAGGGTGGAATAATACCATACCATCTATCTTTATTACCATTGCAATATATTAAGTAAATTAAATTATTAAAATGGACATAAAGATTAGCATTTATTATTTATTTATCTCTTTCATTCTGAAAAATATAGCTTCTTTCATCTATGAATATAATTTGGAAGATTGATACAAATGTAGATAGATAAAAGCAAGTTCTATTCTTTTCAAGGGAAAAAGCTGAAAAATTAAATTTATTCAAGTACTGAATAATTAAACTTAATTATTTGTGTGTGGAGACTTAATTATATTGTGACAAATACTTAAATAAAGCAAAAGTATTTCAAGTCAGTTGACAATTCCAATTATATTTACTTGAAATGTTAACTTTCATGTTCATATGTAAAAATTACATACATATTAGAATTTGATAGTTCATAAATAATGTATATTAAAACATTATTCATGCAAACATTTATATATCAAAACTAAACACAAACATAAATATAAATTATATTTACTCTAAGTGTTAAATATATTTAACATATTAATATATATATATATATATATATAGTCTGAAGCTTTTGCTTTGAAACAAGATGAAGGTCCTTATAGTCGCATAACCCCAGTTCTATCTTCATTATCTTACAATTGAGATTTATAATTTTGAAGTAAAACAAGTCACTGTCTGTTATCCTGACCCTTTTTAATTTTGCTAATTATGTGGTTATATCATCATTCCTTTATAGCTAAACTCATTAGTAGTACAGTTGACTTTAGATTTTTCTCATTAGCTCACACTATATACAAAATGGAGACTCAAAGAAAGCTTGGATGTAAATATGCAACCTCCATTACAGTCATAATACCTCTTGGGCGTATAGGCTTTCTATAGAGAAAGGCACTTCAGAGTTACATAGAAACTTTTGATACCAAAAAATATTTCTGTGTATTTTCTTACAAAACCAAATTAACATGTAACACTGAAAAAGTGAAAGTCAAAGTATTAAATTTCCTGGTATTTTTGTAATTTAACCTAAGTTTTTATTTATGAAAATTAAGTAGTACATATTATTCATAATGTCACAAATATAAAACAGGGTAAAATAATTGTTAAAGGAAGTATAGAGTTGGAGCCCTACTACAGGGAAGTAGGCTCAGATACTTTGGTCATCCTGATAAGCCTTTAGAAACAGTGATCACGGGAGTGTTCACGTAATTGGGTTTAATGCCTTGCTTTTTTTTTTTTTTTTTTTTTTTTGACTATTTGTGTTTATTGTCTTGCTTGTTCCTTGACTATTTGCATCTATCATATTGCTAGACCCTCAACCTAGAACTGACCTTAATACATGCATGTAATCAAAATGGTATAAAAGCATAAAGGAGGAGGGGGAATGATAGGATAGGGGGATCTAGGGAGGGGAAATGGGGAAAGGGGGTGACATCTGTATTGTAAATAAATAAAATATCTAATAAAAAAAAGAGTTGGAATCCTAAATATGTTAAATCATTTTATCTTTATTTATTTTATCTTTTTAGTTAAGATATCAAATAATTATTACCCTTTTATTTCCTCACTCTACTCCTTTCCAGGATTCCTCTCCCTATCAATTTGATATATTTTTTATTGTTATAGTATGCATGCACATGTGTGTGTTTGTGTGTATACACATGTACCTTTCTGAGTCTATTTTGTAATGTGGTTTCAGGGTTAACCACTTTATATTGGATAGCCTTCTTGGTACCCTTCACCTTAGGAGAAGGTAATTAATTCTCCTTTTCCTAGCTGTCATTACTCTCCTGTGGTTTTTTTGTGGGGCTGAATCTGGTCTTTGAAAATCTCCCCTTTTCATGTTAAGAGGCACACTCATGTTACCATTGTTCCTTGTCTTATTTACATACAAATTTCAGGGAGAGTATGTTTCACAGTAGACTTTCTGTTATCTGGCTCTTACAATCTTTCCCCATCCTCTTCTGCATTGTTCTCTGCACCATAGATGTGGGAACTTTGAAGCTGAATATTTATTGGGCCTGGAACCTCTATCATCTGTTGGTCTTCATTTGATGTAAAGAGAGACCTTTTTGATGAGTTGTACTTGCAAGTAGTTATAAGATTAAGACTTAGAATATATTAAGGAATTACTCTGGTTTAGCAAACTGACAGTAGTATCTTATTTTCTAAATTCCATGGTCCCACAGACCCACTGAAGTTGGATAGGTTTATAGAATTCAGAATAATATCCTTCCTGTTTAATTGGCCTTAAGCCTTACAATGGTTATGGCCAATTGTATGACACTATTGTACCTTTATGACTCTATTTGTCATGTTGATCATTTTTGTGGATCGCAGATGTCACAGCTATATAAGACTATTGATTGCTTCTGTTCTTAGCAATCAATAAATTCTTAGCACAGAATTTCTAGTAGTAT
The DNA here is from genome assembly GCA_021653895.1 of Mastomys natalensis. Classification (NCBI taxonomy): domain Eukaryota; kingdom Metazoa; phylum Chordata; class Mammalia; order Rodentia; family Muridae; genus Mastomys; species Mastomys natalensis. The sequence continues at coordinate 78,089 of JAJTUV010001841.1, forward strand.
TAAAGCTAGACCAGAGAAAGGAAGTTTTTAGAATAATAGATGCAGCTCATCCTGCATCCCAAGTGTGTGACATCCTCATCAGCAGTGCCTTACGTCCAACCTCTTAGAGGCAGTAAAGGGCTACAGCAATAGTCTCTATTTTTAATTTTTTTGAAATTTGTTTTAGGCTATCATAACCAAAATGAGGTTTTTCATACTTAGAACTAGGAATTTTATTAGTATACGGTTCTTGTGGGGACCACTGTCAGAAAAGGGCAATATTATATGTACTTTTCAAAAATTTAGGTAAGTATAAAATAATATGGTTTCTTGAGGCTTTATCAGAAAACCTTGTAGCTCTTGACTCTCCTCCATCCTTCCCTGTCTATATATAAATAAATCAACATTTATTTATTATTTAGTTATATTAAACCATATGATGTCTCTGCTTGAATTTAATAAACACCAAGTTCTTTGTATACTCTAAACCTTTGTCTTTCCCTCCTCAGGTTTGAAAAAAAAAAGGGAATGGCTACTGAGAACTGTACAGTAGTTACTGAGTTCATTCTTTTGGGATTAACTGATCGTGCTGAACTGAAGATGACCCTCTTTGTTTTATTTCTGGTGATTTATGCTGTTACCTTGTTAGGGAATCTGGGCATGATTCTGTTAATCTGTATCACTCCCAAACTCCACACACCAATGTACTTTTTCCTCAGTTGCTTATCATTTGTAGATGCATGTTATTCATCAGTCATTGCACCAAAAATGTTGATTAGTTTCTTGGTAGTAATAGAAACCATCTCTTTCTCTGCCTGCATCATGCAACATTTGTTTTTTGGAGTGCTTGTTACCACAGAAGGCTTCTTGCTGTCAGTGATGGCTTATGATCGTTATGTGGCCATTGTCAACCCATTGCTGTATACTGTGTCTATGTCTAAAGGAAAATGTATTGTGCTGGTCATTGGGTCAGTCATAGGTGGAACTATTAACTCTTTGACACACACCATAAGTTTGAGTAAACTGTCTTTTTGTGGGCCTAATATAGTGGGTCACTTCTTTTGTGACATACCATCACTACTGATACTCTCATGTTCTGATACCTCCATGAATGAATTTTTGCTTTTGATCTTCTCTGGAGTTATTGCCATTGGTACTCTCTTGATTGTGGTCATATCCTACTTATTCATTGCTCTGGCCATTTTGAGAATACGCTCAGCTTCTGGACGACAAAAAGCCTTCTCTACCTGTGCTTCTCATCTGACTGCTGTGACTATATTCTATGGTACCTTAAGCTTTAATTACATTCAGCCAACCTCCCAGTATTCTGTAGAACAAGAGAAGGTGGTGTCAGTGTTCTATACACTGGTGATTCCTATGTTAAACCCAATGATTTACAGCCTCAGGAACAAAGAGGTGAAAGAAGCTGCAAAGAGAGCCACAGAAATGAAATTCTTCTCATGTTAATACCACAGTAGTAAAATTTCTGTCATAATTATCAGCCATTTTTCACTCAGTAAGATTTACATTGAGTCAGTACATTCTAATTTTTTATTTAAAAGTTCTAGTCTTAATATTTACTTTTTAAGATAAAGAAACACATTTAAAAGTAAAAAGTTTGGTGTTTAATATCATTAAAAATTTAACTTAAATGAACTTTGTTTGAAATATCATTATTATATGAATAATTCAGTAAATAAAACATTAAATATATTTGCTGGTCAAAACTAAATAAATACAAGAGAACATAATGTCTTTTGGAGATAAATAACAGGTTTTGTAATTAATGAAAATATTTATGATATTTATTATATTGATTTCGTCTTTAAAATCTACACTAAGTTTCAAAACATAGTGAAATTTCTGTTCAATAAAGTATTTAAACATAATAGTATTGTTTTACTTGTCTATTCTACATTGTATTTATTAACTTATTTTCTCTATAGACATGAAGAGACTAACAAGCAAATATAATTGCATAGAAATAAGTGCATTATTTCTGACACCCTAATCATAAATATATATCTGGAATGACAATGCTGTATAGTAGGTACAATTAGACATATTTTTATCATTGTCTATCTTCAAAAAATTTTCACATTCTGAAAATAAACATACTTTCAGAATTATTTAAATATTTTAATGATATATATATACATGTTAGTTTAGGTCTTTTATTATAAATTAGTTGCTTACATGAGTACATAAAGCTCACTTAAGAACACACATCCTACTAAAATATTGTTACTAATATTATAGTGAATTTGTATCTTGAAATGCATTATATTACCTACTGTTTTCTGCTTTTTAGACCAGTAGTAACATTAAATGAAAGCATTTAAAGTAATCAAATGTTTTACAATGAATGAAAATTCACTGATATTTCACAATGAATTTAGTCATTTTTACATTGCTAGCCTTCCTCTGGCAATATAGTTACACTCTTTTGTAACTGTGTACAGCTCTTGACTGTGTACAGCCCTTAAAGAATAATGTTGCCCTTACATAGACAAGACAGGGATGGTTAAAGAGAACATGAAAAAGGTCAGAGAAGGCCCAGAGAAAAGACAGAGAGAGAAAGAGAAAGAGGAATATGAGAGCTGGTACAAGGACTGGTTTTCAACCTCTCTATGGTTGTCAACCCCACTTCCTCCCATCTTGGAACCATTAACTGGGTTATCTCTGCTGATTTCTTTTAGTCCCGGGCCTTAAATAGGCTGACTAACTTTGTGATACAACAGATACATAATTCGGTAGCAAAACCTATTCAGATACATTATCATAAGTTAGCTATGGAGGACCACGAGACTCAAGATGAGGTTGTTACTTTATCCAGGGTGTTCCTCAAACCCATCTCCACCCAACCTAAAAGAAGAGACTTCCACCCCTAGACCAAGCAGAGAGGGGCTACCCAAAACCCTTTCTGTCTGGCAATCTGAATTCTTGCTTAGGCTGCGAAGCTAAGCACTGCAAGGGAATATAAATAAAAGTTTAAAATATCTATCTGGGTTCCCTGAGGGACAAGCCTGACTGCATAGGGGTTGATATCAAAAGTATCCCCTCTCCAGGAAAAAGACATCGGGATGGGTATGGCCCTCATGCCTCACTGGACAACGACAGGAGAACCTGAGCCATTACAAGGTCCCTTCAATTATTGGAGGTCAGGCCTCTATTCTTGCCTTCACAAGAATAGAATTGCCAAGGCCCTTCTATACTTAGAGAAGGGAGGAGATGTCAGGAGCAGCCTACATATACACTAAAGGCCTAAAATCAGCTATAGGCCTAAAGTCAGCAATAGTCCTTACATACATGCATGCTAACACCAAGTCTTGGGTCTCTGTGGAAAAACACTGAAACAGCAGGCTATAAGCTATTGTAAACAGGCTGCTTCTGTGGAAATTTACCAGCCCAAGTAGTCATAAGTCTTATAAATAGGCAGCCTCGGTGGACAGTACCAACTTAGATAAGGACAAGTGAATCATAGGCAGAGTCATAGTGACCTGTCCCCTGAACCTACACCCAGCTGATACCCTGTTCTGAAAGGTATCTGTACTCCCCCTGAACACCTATGCTCCTCCAGTGCCATTTCCTTCCCCACATCCTGCCTTTTTGTGTTTATAACCCCTGTGTAAATAAGTAAATTATGATGTGATTTAAATAACTACATAAATTTTAAAAAAAGTAAAATTTGATAATTTTTCTGACTGCACTAAAATATATTTGTACAAAGGATCTCTGTTTTCTAAAATGAGAAAGAAAGGTCATCGAGTTGAGTGGGAGAAGAGGAAGGAAGGATCTGGGAAGAGTTTGCTAAGAAAGTATAATTAGAATATAACATACGAATTTTTTTTCAACAACAACAAAAAGGTAGATGATTTTGAATACACAGGTTTTTAGCATAGCACCCAGTGTTATCTGCAGGGTTTAAAGTAGTGGTGATGTCTACTACTGCATAATGGGAGATGTGTTCTCTCTCTCTATCCTAATAGAAGAGCCATCTTCACTTGTAATGCTAACATCTACATTTTGTAATGCTAACAGTTGATCACAGTAATGACTAATGATGTGCTCAATATCAGTTGAATATTTGAGATTTTATATTTTTTATGTATCTTTGTGTGTGATGTGTATATTTATGCTTATATATGTGTGAGAGTGCATATAAAAATATATGTATGTGCTTGCTCAAAAATGAGATTGATAACACAAATCTTCCACAATCAGCCTTCCACTTTAATCTCTGAGATGGCATCTTTGAATTAACTCCACAGTTCCTTCATATCCATAATCTTACCAGGCAGGGTGTTCAGGAGCTTCCTCTATTTTCCTCACTTTTCAAGGCTGAAATTGCAAGTTGGTGTCTACAAGCTACTTTGTACTTGAATTCTGGAGATCAGATTCCAAGTCTTTTGACTTACCCAGACAGTATTCTCTCCCAAACCCTAATATTTGAATTTATGAGAATAAGTTTTGTTCTTGTGCATATATTACTACATGCAGAGAGTAAATAATGATATAAACACATGAGGATTAATTAGGGAAATCAATGTGTTTATAAGTATGCTTTTGTGATGAATTATCATAGGTTTTTCCCAATTATACTATATTATTATAGTTGAAAATCACAACCTGCACTATGCACTGTGAGAAAAGCATTCTTGTGATTTGAAGTTACTATTTTCATTTTGCCATGGACATGACAATCTATTGAGAAAATATTCATGAGCTTGGTTATATGTAAATGTTACTAATCATAGTAGAATTGTTATTTCTACATACAAATACACAAGCAAACTAAGAAGCTAATAATTATATTTAGAAGGTTATTTCAAAAATTAAAAACATACATATTAGTTTTCAGATATCACTTACAGCCATGGAAATACAGATTTGAGCAAACAAATCTATTTATTAAGTAGAATTCATTTTAAGAGAATTATAAGTTTATATTAATCATAATGCATACCAAATAGGGGAAAATAATTTCTGCATTGAAAGTTAGTTAAAATCAGAAAACTTTTCTCTCAAGAGAACATTATAATAGAGTTTGCAATGTTATTTATTCTATTATATTGCAGAGTTCAATAAAAATATTTCTAATATAAGTTATTGTTGGTTATAAGAACTGAAAATTTAAGATGTGTCTCCTTGTTGACTGTGAATAATGAAATTATATTGTTTTATAATATACATTTTACTATTTCTACATTTGAAATTCATTGCTATTTTTAAGATTAATTACCTTTACTTTTCTAGCTTAGTGTTTTCTACTTTTGTTTTTAAATTTCTATTTAATCTGCAGTATCTACCACATCAACACTCAGCAGAGCAGCATTCTTAAAATACATAAGCTCCCTATGTATCATTGAAACATCCCAAGATGTGTTAGAATTATGCCAAATACACTGCAGGTGTCATTAAACTTCTTCTTAGTTACAATGACTACCACTGTAAATTGTAGAACTAACATGAATCCCATGGTATTTGGCATGACACTCAAGATGGCTTCATACCCTTAAATTCTGAACCTCCTTCCAGTAGTTTGAATAGGATAAAAAGCATCAATCTGTTCTTCCAAATGCCTATCTAAATCCTCTGGTATATTCAACACTTTAGTAACACTTTTTGCTAAATGATTAACAAAATTAGTTGTCTTAACTTCTTGTGTCACAGCAATTGCAGAAGCAGTGGTGGTAGGAATTAATGTAATTAAAGCTGTTATACCAGCAATAATCAAGCCTACTACCCTCTTGTTTCTGCTTAAAGCCTGACTCATTTCTTCCAGTACTTGCAAGCTACTTTTAGAATACCAAGGTTCTGTGATACTCAAGGCACTAAAACAAAAGCGGTTTGATAGACCTCCATAACTGATATGCTGGATTTCAAAACACAAGCACAATTAGAAGGTGTACAATCAATGCAACATATATTAAATACTATAGAAGAAACGAAAGTAAATTACCCATGGCCTAAGGTTAGTATTTCTATTTTGGTCAAGCTTCAAAAATGAAATACATAGCTTGATTATGCTAGCTTTTTTTGTCCTGGGAATACTTCTATTCCTGCCCATTGTGTTAATGCTTTCCTTCAACAACATCAACATGTTGGCAGTCAAGTACATGATTTGAAACTGAAAAAGGACCCCCAGACTGAGTTAATAAAGTAACGGGCTGGCAAGCCAAAGATGGTAAGATTCTGCACAGAGCCTTACCAACGTAAGACAGAAGTGCATTGCTTTTGATAATCCACGTTCTATGACTGGTAAGGAAGGCATTCTTGTCAGAATGACCTAAGACAGACTCAGTCTTGTTAATGAAATAAAAAAAAGGAGAGGTGGAGAGCCTTTGGGGCTGCTTGGCAAAAATCTGACATGGGCTCAAGTACAAGGAAATGGACTGCTTGGCAGGAATATGACATTAGGCTAGAACAAAGAAGTAATTTCAGTTAGGAATTTAAATCTTAGGCTAGAACAAAGAAGTAATTTCAGTCAGGAACCTAAATATTAGGCTAGAATAAAGAAGTAATTTCAGACAGAAATCTAAATTTTAGGCTAGAACAAGGAAGTAGATTTCAGACATGAAAATGACCTTGGGCTAGGACAGGGAAGTAGACTCAGATACTTTGGTCATCCTGATAAGTTCTTAGAAACAGTGATCACAGGAATGCTTTGCTTTTTTTTTTTTTTTTTTTTTTTTGACTGTGTTTATTGTATTGCTTGTTCCTTGACTATTTGATTCTATTGTATTGCTAGACTCTCAACCTAGAACTGACCTTAATACATGCAATGTAATCAAAATGGTATAAAAGCATAAAGGAGGAGGGGAGATAGGATAGGGGTTCTAGGGAGTGGAAATGGGGATGGGTATGACATCTGAAATGTAAATAAATAAAATATCCAATAAATTTTTTCTATTTATGTTTCTTTAAATGAAAATAGATTCTTTTGTCACAGTATATATAGATTATAACCCTGCCACTCTTCCAAGTCTCTTCCCACCCTCTGATCCTCTGGATTAACTTCTTTTCTGTTTACTTTTAGAAAAGAAAAGGCATCATAAAGATAACAACCATACAAAACAAAATTAAATATAATAATATGAAACAAAATTATCATATTGGAGTTGGAACCCAAAACCCAACAGGAGGAAAAGATCCCCTAGAGTAGGCAAAAGATTCAGAGACACACTCATTCTCTCACTCAGGTGTCCTGTAAAAATTCAAAAGTAATACTATTATAAATTTGCAGGATCTTTCTAATACCTGCACTTGCTTCAGTCTCAGTGATTTCACATGCACCTTGTATAGTTGATTCAAAGGGCTTTGTTTTACTAGTTTCATCTATCTCTTCTGGATCTTACTATCTTTCTGCCTCCTCTTTGGCCATATTGTCTCATCCCTGAGGGGAGATTTTTGATGGAGATGCCCAATTCAGATTCTTTCTTTACATAATGTCTGGCTATGGGTCACTACATTTGTTCCCATCTGCTACCCAATGAGGCTTCTCTGATGATGAATGGATAAGGCACTTATCTGTGCATATAGCATAATAACATGAGAAATTATTTTGTTTTGTTTCTTGGCCAGAGGTATTTTTTTTTTTACATTAGGATTTTGGGATATATAATCTATGGTTCTTGTTTACCCAAATAGTGTTGGATATGTGTTGCTTCTTGTGGAAGCTCTTAAGTCAAATCAGACTTTGGTGGGGTACTCTCAAAAGTTCTGTACCACCATTGCCTAAGCATATATTTCAGGCAGCACAAATTGTAGAGCAAATGTCTGTGTTGGTGTTCATGTTTGTCTTTTCACAGCCTGCTGAGCACCTTCATATACCATAGACTAAAACAGAGGGGTGAAGGCTCCCTGTAAGAACCAGTCAAACTTCTCCATGATCAATGAATTGAGGTGTTATTGTTCTAGACAATAGGACACTGATGTCATTTTGAAGAAAGCACCCCTTTGTCATTGAATCAGTCTTGGTTGCATGAGGATTTAAGTGGAACCCTCTTGGACAATTACTCAACTGAATACAACCCATTTTTACCGCTAGAATCCTTGCCTGGTTATACGACATGACCCATTGTGTCTTTATATCCCCCATCACTACAAGTCCTTTTTAAGATAACCTTCATAGATTCAAGAAAGTTTATACTTACTCTTTACACAACTCCCAAGTGTCACACAAATCCATCAGTCTCTTTCTCCAATCTCTCCCTTTATCCCATTTTCAAAATAACTGTTTCCTCCCACCAAATCTACACCCACTCTTAGCCAACTGACAAAATCTATTCTATTTCTCTTACACAGGGAGAGCCATTTCCCTTTCTTCCTCTTACTTGACATCTCTGGGTCTATGGATTGAAATATGGTTATTATTTCTTAGGAAATAATATATACTTATAAGTGAGTATACACCATATTTTTCTTTCTGGGTGTGTTTTACATCATTCAGCATGATTTTTTAAAAATAATTTGATCCATTTGCCTGCAAATTTCATGATGTCATTGTTTTAATAGGTGAATAATATTCCATTGTGTAAATGTGCCACATTTTCTTTTTCCGTTGTTCAGTTGAAGGACATCTAAGTTGTTTCCAGTTACTGGCTATTATGAATAAAGCTACAATGAATATGTTTGAGTAAATGTTCTTGTGGTAGAATGGAGCAGCCTTCAGGTATATGCCCAAGAGTTATACAGCTGGATCTAAAAGTATACATATTCCAAACTTTCTGAGGAATAGCAATACTGTTTTTATATAGATTGCACAAGTTTGCATTCCTACCAGCAATGGAGGAATGTTCCTTTGTTCCACATCTTCATCAGCATTAGCTGTCATGTATGTTAGTGGTCTTAGCCATTCTTACAGGTAAAAGAAGGAATGTCAAAATAATTTTGATTTGCATTTTCTTGAGGGCTAAGAATGCTGAACATTTTTGAGTGTTTCTTAGCTATTTGAAATTTCTCTATTGAGACTTATCTATATCTGTACATTGTGTTTAATTAGATTATTTTTTATGATATCCAGATTTTTGAGTTCTTTATATATTTTAGATCTTCGTTTTCCATTGAATGGGGAGTTGACAAAAAATTTTTCCTATTCTGTAGCCTGCTGCTTTGTCTGATTGACAGTATCCTTTGCCTTATAAAATCTTTCAGTTTTAGGAAATGCCATTTTTAAATTATTGATCTTAGTACCTGTGTTATTGGTGTTTTGTTCAGGAAGTCATTTCCTGTGTCAAAATGTTCAAAGCAATTCTCTACTTTCTCCTCTATCAGAATCAGTATGTCTGTTTTAATGTTAAGGTCTTTGATCCAGTTGATTTTGAGTTTTGTACTGGGTGATAAATATGGACCTATTTACATTCGTCTACATGCAGACATACATTTGTACCAACACCATTTGTCAAAGATGTTGTATGTTCTCCAGTGTGAATTTATGGCTTTTAAAAAAAAAAAATCAGGTGTCCATGTTCTCTAGATTTTTGTCTGGGTTTTCAATCTGATTCTATTGATCTATTTTTCATATATATATATATATATATATATATATATATATATGAAATATATATTAGAACATTTAAATTTATCCATGCTCATATATTACATTCTGACTGTAGTTTCTCCTCCTTTCTAGTCCTCCAGCCTGCCACCTTCCATCTCTCTCTGATTCACTTCTCAGTTTTTCTTTATAAAAGGACAGATTTCCCAGGGTTATCAACCAAACATAGCATATCATGTTGCAATTGGATTCAGAACATCCCCTCATATTAAATAAGGATGAGGCAACCAATTAGGAAGGAAAGAGTTCCAAAAATCAGTCAAAATCATCAAAGACAACTGTTGTTTCCACTGTTAGGAGTTCCACAAGAACACCCTAGTGCTGATTATGAATCTCTGTATCTTCTCCCTTCAGTTGCTCGCTGAAGCCTTGCTAATGAAGATTATACTAAGCTCTAGTCTGCAAGTGTAGCAGAATATTATTAGGAGTCATTTCATTGAGCTTTTTAAAAAAAATATTTATTTGGCAGTCATGTTTTGTCCTATTCTAGGTTTCTAGGTGGTCTAGCCTCTACTTCATGGCTCTCCAGGAACTGTAAGCTATGTGTTCCTTCTCATGGAATGGGGGTCCCTCATGTGTCTGTGCTTATGCTACTACTGTGAGGTTTTTTATTACCATTGCATGGTAGCATGACTTGAAATTGGGAACTGTGTAACAACCAGAAGTTCTTCAAATGTTCAGGATTATTTTAGTTCTCCTTAGTTTTTTGATTGTTTGTTTTTTATTTGTTTTGCTTATTTGATTGTTTGTTTTCCATGTGAAGCTGTGAATTGTCCTGTCAAGGTTTGTAAAGTATTTTATTGTAATTATTGGAGGATTGTGTTGAATCTATAGATTGCTTTGGTTGTATGACCATTTGTACAATATTAATTCTAGTGATCCAGGAGCATTGGAGATCTTTCCATTTTCTCATATCTTCTTCAATTTCTTTCTTCATAGACTTAAAGGTTTCATCATACAAGTCTTTCACTTGCTTCATTAGACTTGTGCCAAGATATTTTATTTTATTTCAGGCTATTTTGAAAGGTGCTGTTTCCCTGGTTTTATTCCATCTTAAATTAATTGTTTGAAATATCTATATCATCTCTATCTCTATCTCTATCTCTATCTCTATCTCTATATATCATATCTATCTCTATATCTATCTATCTATCTATCTATCTATCTATCTATCTATCAATAGAGATAGAGATAGAGATAGAGATAGAGATGAGATAGAGATAGAGATAGAGATAGATATATAGTGTGTGTGTGGTTCAAATTCTTCTAATACTCCTGCTATGTCTATCTCCTTTCATCATCACTCACTTCATTTTCTCACTGATTTAAGCCCCTAGAGTTCTTGATGCCCATATATTCTAGTGTATGTAGATTTCCACTGGAATTTGTTGACCTACCAGGGACCACTCTATTCAAGTAAACTGACAGCTATCAATTGTCAGTAGCTTTCTTACCATTTACTGTCTTTGGAATTTATCTTAGATATTTTATTAAATTATATACCTATGTATATCAAATCTCTGTTGTGCTCTTAGTTTATATTAATTATTTTGGTTGTTTTGTGTGTGTCTGTATGCATATAGGATGTGTTGGAGATGTACTTGTGGATAACTTAACTTTGTGTGGTTAGTTGTCTCCTTCCATCATTACACAAATTCTCAAAATCAGAGATCTCCTGGCTTGCATGGCAAGTGCCTCAACATACTGAACTATCTCAGTTGTTCCATGACATAATTTCTGTCAAAGAAGTTAATAGTTTTGCCATATTTTAATGCATTTTCCTTGACTTATGAATAACAAATTTTATAGGGAAAGAATTCTTGATGATTGTTGTTTTATTTTAATTGCTTTAAGTATATTATTCCATGATCTTCTGGCTTGCTAATGTTATCTGGAAAAACATGCTGTAGCTCTATTGACAACTTTGTTTTATGTATAATTTTCTTTTGACGCTTCCAGAAAAATGTACGTTTTATTTTAAATAGTCTTATTATGGTGTTTATGAATGCTTTTCTGTTTTGATCTTAGTAATGTTTTTCTAAGCTTTCTATAACAAGCTTTAGTACATACACATACACACACACACACACATTCACACATATATAGCTTAGATGTCTGTTCTAAAGTATATAGATGTTTATTCTAAAAATATACATGTATCTTCTCTTCAATACTTATTTAAAATACCCTATCATTTTTGATTTTTTTAAATTAATACATGTATTCACTTTGCTTCCTGATTAGAGGCCCCTTTCTACCATTTCCCTTGCCACACAACCACTTTCCACATCTCCCATCCCCTTCTCCTCTGAGAAGGAGGAGGCCACCTTTGGGTACCAACCCACACAGGCACATAAAATCACTGCACATCCTCTCCCTCTGAGTCCAGACAAGGCAGTAAAATTAGTGAAAAGGGATCTATAAGCAGGCAACAGAGTCAAGGACAGTCCACATTCCATTTGTTTCAAGAAATACAAGCAAAGAGATCAGAACCACCCTAACACCAACAAATATTCTATAAAAAAGTGTAGATGGTACCCAATATTTTTGGTGAATATAGGAATCGGATGGCCCTTCACCCATCAGCACTAAGTGGATTCAGTGAGTTTAGAAAAAAATGCATGAATTTCTGAGTGCAAAGTGGGAAAGTATGAGAGGAGTTGTAAAGGAGTGGGTGGGAGAACATTTGGTGTTAAAAGATATGCATATGTTAAAGTACACATACAGGTAGCATTATGCAGATTGAATAGCTTATATTTGGGGATATATGGGTATATACATATATACGTGCAGTAGCAATCAATGAAGGAAAAAGAGGCAATGAGTTTGAAGGAAAATTTAAAGACGTATATGGGAGGGGTTGGAGGAAAGAAAAAGATGAAATGTTCAAATTAAGTTATAATCTCTAAAAATAAAGTAATCCTCAAATAATAAATCTTTAAAAACTATCAATAAATCAAAAACAGAACAGAAAGTCTAGTATATAATCATAGAACTCAAGAAGGTTAACAAGTCAAAGGGCATAAGTGAGGATGCCTCAATCCCACCTGGGAGGAAGATGAAAACAATCAAGGTGGGTGGAGGAAGGAAAGTCTGGAACTGGGTAGGAAAGAGGATAGGGAGGGAAAGAGGAAAACAAGATCAAGTATTGGGGAAGGGGACAGGACTGAAGTCCTGAGGTCCAGCAGAAAGAATAGGAAGAGGCAACCTTGGGAGGTAGGAGATGGGGGGACCTTCTAGAATGTACCAGAGACCTAGGAAGTCAAACTCTCAGGACTCAACTGGAGGGATCTTGAACGCAGTGGTCTACATTGAGGTGGAGGAACTCATAGAGTCCACATCTAGTGGAGGTACAGGACATCAAGTGCAGGGATGGGGTTGCCATCTCACAGTCAAAAGCTCTGACCCAGAATTGTTCCTGTCTGAAGGAACTGCAGGGACAAAAATGGATAAGAACTTGAGAGAAAGTCCAGTGACAGGTCCAAATTGGGATCCAGTTAAAGGGGAGACCCTGGGCCCTGACACTATTACTGATGCTGTGGTGTGCTTGCAGACAGGAGCCTAGCATGACTGCCCTCCAAAAGACCCAAGAAGCAACCGAAAAAGTCAGATGCAGATATTTACCCCCAACCAATGGACAGAAGCTACTGACCTCTGTTGCTGAATTAGAGAAAAGCTGGATGAAGCTGAGGAGGAGAGTGACCCTACAGGAAGACCAGCATTCTCAACTACCCTGGACCCGCAAGATCTCTCAGACACTGAGCCACCAACCAGGCAGCATATACCAGCTGATAATAAGGCCCCCAACACATATACAACAGAGGACGGCCAGGTCTTGACTCAGTAAGAGATGATGCACCTAACCCTCAAGAAACTTGAGGCCCCAGGGAGTGGGGAGGTCTGGTGGGGTAAGGGTGGGAGGTTGGAGGGGTACGGACATCCTCGTGAAGACAGGAGGGGGAGGTATGGGATATTGAACAGTTAGAAGGAGGACCGTGAGGAGGATAAAACTGGAGTTTAAAATAAGATTAAAGAAAAGAAGAAGAAGAAGAAGAGAAGAAGAAGAAGAAGAAGAAGAAGAAGAAGAAGAAGAAGAGAGAAGAAGAAGAAGAAGAAGAAGAAGAAGAAGAAGAAAAAGAAGAACAAGAACAAGAAGAACAAGAACAAGAAGAAGAACAAGAACAAGAAGAGCAAGAAGAAGAAGAAAATATATTAATGCCATATAGCATAATAAACATGGGGGTAATGTGTTTGTGGGACATGAATATATTCCCATTTAAATGAGAAGAAAAGAAGTATTATCAAACACATAATGAAAGTACTTGCATGGTATGTACTTTTTAATAAGTGAACATTAGCCAAAATGTACAGAAAAATCTAAGATATAACCTGCAGACTATAAGAAGTGAAACAAGCAGAAAGTGAGGGTGCTTCAATCCCACATATAAGGAGGAAGAAAATAATCACAGAAGGCCGAGGAAGGGAGGAATAAGAGTTGGAGAGGGGTAGAGGAGGGAAAAGGGGAACCGTATCATATATGGGGTGGGGGTACAGGAGAGAAGTGCAGAAGGCCAGGAGAATGAATGGAAATATGCAGCGGGGGTGGGGGGAAGCAGGAACCTCTATAAAGTACCAGAGACCTGGGAAATGAGAGTCAGTAAGGACTAAGTGGGGTAACCATAGCCATAATTCCCAACAGTGGGGAGAGGGAACTCAAAGAATCTACCTGCAGCAGATAGAAAGGACCTCAAGTGGAAGGATAGGGTTACTAGCCCATAGTCAAAATATCTGACCCAGAATTATTTTTGTCTAAATGAAATGCAGGGACAAAAATGGAGAGGAGACTGAAGGAAAGTCATTCCAGTGACCAGCCCAACTTGGGATCCATCTCTTTGGAGGGGACCAAAGCCTGACTATTTTTAACAGTAGGATGTGCTTTCAGACTGGAGCCTAGCATGTCTGTGTTCTGAGAGTCCCTACATGCAGCCGACTGAGACAGAAGCAGATACCTATACCCAACCATTAGACTGAAGTCTAGAATCCCTATGGTTGAATTAGGGGAAGGATTGAAGAAGCTGAAAGGGAGGGCAGCCCCATAGGAAGACCAGGAGTCTCAACTATCCTATATCACAGGGAGCTTGCAGAGATTGAGCCACCAACAAGGCAGCGTACATTGGTTGGTCCAAGGCCCCCAGCACACATATAACAGGTCTATCTGGTCTGGCCTCAGTGGGAGAAGATGCTCTTAATTCTGGAGAGACTTGAGGCCCCAGAGAAGGGGAGGATTGGTATGAGGGGTGCACCCTCTCTGAGACAATGAGGAATGAGATGAGAAACTGTGGGAGGAGTAACTGGGAAGGGGGACAACAATTGGAATGTAAAAAAAAAAATAGTATTTTAAAAACTGGAAATTCTTCTAGACTCATAGAAGATGTAGATATTGGTGCAACCATTGTAGGCATACAGAATAGTGAATATTAACGATTTTATATTTTAAAAAGCACAACATAATCTTCCATTCTTCCTCTGAGTATAGAACCATGAAAATAAAATCACTGTGTCAAAAATCATAATCTAATAAAGAAATCCCACTCCCATATTATCTCAGCATCATACATCTACAAACACACATAATGAATAATCATTTAAATTTAAAATAGAAGTAGAAACTACAGTTTGTGGTTAACACAATGTTTCTGATTGACCAATCAGAAATTATATTAATGAAAATAAGATACAGAGCAAAATGCACTACATTTTCACATGAAATGTTTGAGGAGATTCAAAAGAATAATAGATTATGGAATGGTACAGTGAAAAAATATGCACTGCCAGGTACAGAGTGTTAGGGATATGAAAATTCTAGAGACTTTAATTATAGATTGAGTATTATAGACAATAGAATTGTATTAAATATTAAACTTTTACAAAAGGAAGATTTTATGCATGATTATACACATAACTTTGTATCAATTAAATGGTCTATATTTATGAATATGTCTATGTCTATGTCTATATCATCTCTCTATCTCTATGTCTATATCTATATCAATATCTCTATCTCTATAATCTATCTTTATGTCTATAGACAGATATAACAATATCTGTATCTGTATATCTATCTATCTATCTATCTATCTATCTATCTATCTATCTATCTATCTATCCATCTATCTATCTATCTAGATAGATAGATAGATAGACAGAGACAGAGAGAAAGATATGCATGCAATAACAATTAACTAAAAAGAGGCAATGAATTTGAAGGATATTGAGGAGGATTATATGGGGGATGTTGGAGGAACGAATCAAAATCTCAAGAAAAATTAAAACCTCTCTAAATGCAGATAGAAAAAGAAATAATGAAAAAGTGTATTGTTATGAAAGATAAGGAATATGATGTGAAAAAATCCTAGTTGTCTTACAGATATGCAAAACCAAAAAAATATTGTAAAAATATAATTTGTCTTGTTATAATTTTTATAATGATATCTAATACTGAATGTTAAGTATTCATTTTAAATTGATTCTTTAATACCCTATAGAAGGCATTTTTAACCTCTTTGTTCCTTAAACTGTATATCAATGGGTTAAGCATAGGTATCACTAAAGTATAAAACACAGAGGCTATTTTATCATTCTCTAAGGAGTGAGTAGATTTAGGTTGCAAATACATAAAGAATAGAGTACTGTAGAATACCACAACCACTGTCAGATGAGACCCACATGTAGAGAAAGCTTTTCTCCTGCCTTCTGCAGAATGCATCTGACATATGGCTAGCAAAATCAGAACATATGATCCAAGGACTACAAGAAGAGAGGAGATCAAATTCAATGCTGAAAATAATATGATCAGTAATTGTATTTCTTCTGCATCTGAACACAACATAGGTAACAAGAAAACATCATCACAGTAGAAATGGCTGATGATGTTCGAGCCACAGAAAGTTAATGTGAAAATCTTACTGGTGAACAGCAGAGCCTGGAAGGTGCTGTAGAGGTATGGAATGCCCACGAGCACATGGCAAAGTCTCTGAGACATGATCACACTGTAGAGCAGAGGTTGCAGATGGCCACATAGCGGTCATAGGCCATTGCAGACAAGATAAAAAATTCACTGATAATGAACATAAGGAAGAAAAACAACTGTGTGGCACATTCATAGAAAGAAATGTTTTTTTCATTCATAACAAAATCCACCAGCATCTTGGGACAGATGACAGTGGAATTTCCAAGATCAATAAAAGCCAGGTGTCTGATGAAAAAGTACATAGGGGTTTGTAAGCGAGAGTCCAGCTTGGTCAAAATGATCATGCCGAGGTTGCCCACGACTGTGACTGCATAGATGATGAAGAAGATTCCAAACAAAGGAAGCTGAAACTCAGTGCTCTGTGTGATTCCCAGCAAGATGAACCCAGGCAGTGATGTTGTATTCTTTTGCCCCATGTCATCCAATTATATCCTCCAAAAGAAGCAAACAATGTTTTCAACTTTTATTAAGTTATATTTGTAGGATGAGCAGATATTTTTTAAAAATTAAATGGTCACAAACAGTATTTGCACATGATTTTTTAAATTAATGTATAGACTGTTCTACTTCACAAATGATATCTTCCAGAAGATGTATAATAAATTTATATATCATTGTACATATGTAAAACATGAATATTAATATTAAAATGTCACATTAAACATAAAGATTGGTTTTTAGAATGCATTTTCATCTTGTCTGAATTTTGTATAAAATTTTTGTATTCTTGAAAATTAAGACAGAGGTAAAATGAAGCAAAATCATTTCGACTATTATAGTCCCTTAAATCAAATCATTCCAAGTTATGAAAGACACACTGAAATGAAAGCACATACCTGTATATCTTTAAAAATATTTCCAAATAAATGTGTTTTTCTTATAGCCAAGTGTGATCATTTTAATATTCTATGTCATTTCCACGCTATTTTACTCATACTATTATTAAATGCATTGGTGAGTTGGACTGTACTATTATCTGGAATTTAATATGTGAGAATTTAATAGAGAACATATATCACTCTTCAGTAATTTCTAATCTGGTTATTAAAGCTTCTCAAAGTACTTAGTGTATATGGAATTGTCCTTGATATTGTATGAAGCTAAATATATTCTCTTTGTGTGTGCATCAATGAGATTTAAGTTTTGGTTGCTTATATTGCAGTTGAGATACAAGTATTCAATTTCCCTTTCAATAGAAGAACTTATTTTTTTATTTTATGTGAAGCAAATACAATATCATCCTGTTTTGCTTCTTAAAGTAATTATCTTGTTATTATTTCTAATGTGTGAGATCAGTAATGAATTGTTGATATATCTCTTATTCCTCTTAACATGAAGCTTTCTTAAATACAGTGGATTCAGGATATCTGTTCAAATGATAAAACTTAATGTCTTCAGACAAGTTTACCATTCCAGGGAACACAAGTAAGTACACTATTTTTGTCCTGCATCTCAAGGAATAAGAGAGTGCCATCAATTAGAGGCCAGGTAAGATATGAAAGTCCTTGTACTCTAGTGTCTATCTATATCAAATACATGAAATCACTTACCTTTGAGAAAGAATTAAATTCTAATATTCTAAATCACTTCTAATATCTCTTTAAGGTAGCAAGAATTTATGGCTTTCTTTGTTCTTTCCGATGTTCCCAAGGGAAGTATCATGCAATTTGTTCAAATGATCACATCTAGATCATGTTAGAGTCTTAAGACTTTGTTGTATCTTCTAATTGTCTAGTATACTCTGTGTATTCCCCAAGGGGAATATAAAGTTAAATATCCAAAGGAGACTAACAGCCTGCAATTTCCACAGAGACCTAAATAACTTTAATAACTTATTTATTTAAAGAGCATTATTTATTAGTGTTACCATGGGAACTAGTTTGACATGTGCTTTCCTGCTGTAAATGTGCAAGACTTCCAAAATCCTGATAGAATTTTCCATCCATTATTGAAGTCATGTAAGTTATTTTTCTTCTGTTACTCAGGAAAACATATGGGAGTCATTAGATGTGCTCATCAAGTCACATTTGTGAGTGACCTTTTCCAATGCCTGAACACAGCTGTGTCCTTCTGCTGGCATCTGAGTTTTTGATCTTAGGCCTTCTGACTGATATGACATAAAATCTCAGCATCATTTGATATACATTTCCCTGATGACTAAGGATGTTGAACATTTATTTAGGTGCTTCTAGTCCATTCAAAATTCTTCAGTTGAGAATTATTTGTTTAGCTCTGTACCTCATTTTTAATAGGGTAAATTGACTCTCTGGAGTCCAACTTCTTGAGTTCTTTGTGTATATTGGACGTTAGCCCTCTATCAGATGAAGGACTGGTAAAGATCTTTTCCCAATCTGTTGGTTGCCATTTTGTCCTACTGACAGTGTCCTTTGCCCTATAGAAGCTTTACAATTTTATGAGTTCTCATTTATCTATTGTTCATCTTAGAGCCTGAGCCATGGGTGTTCTGTTCAGGAAATTTTTCCCTGTGCCCATGTTTTCGAGGCTTTTTCCCACTTTCTCCTCTATTAGTTTCAGTGTATCTGGTTTTATGTGGAGGTCCTTGATCCACTTGGACTTGAACTTTGTAAAAGGAAATAAGAATGGATAAATATGCATTCTTCTACATGCCTATTGCCTCTTGAATGCCCTACCTAGTGATCCCTCCCATATGTAGACACCAAATCCAGACACTATTGCGTATGCCAAGAAGCACTTGCTGACAGGAGCCTGACATAGCTGTTTCCTGAGAGGCTCTGCCAGAGCCTGACCAATACAGATGCAGATGCTCACAGATAACCATAGAACTGAGCAAGGGACCCCAATAGAGGACTTAGGGGAAAGACTGAAGGAGCTGAAGGTGTTTGCAACCTCATAGGAAGAACAACAATATCAACCAAGCAGACACCTAGCTCTGGGATCTAGAGATCCCAGGGACTAGACCACCAAATAAAGAGTATACATAGAGGGACCTATGACTCTGGCTGCATATGCAGCAGAGGATTGCCTGATTTCCCATCAATGGGAGGGGAGGGACTGGTTCTTGTGGATGTTTGATGCCACAGCATTAGAGAATGCTAGGGCAGTGAGGCAGAAGTGGGTTGGTGGGTGGGTGGGTGAGCACAATCAAAGAAGCAGGGGGAGGGGTGATGGGATAGGGGTTTTTGCAGAAGGGAAATCAGGAAGGGGAATAACATTTGAAATATAAATAAATAAAACAACCAACAAAAAAGAAAAGAAATGATCGATGTCCTTAGTCATCAGGGAAATGCAAATCAAAATGACACTGAGATTCTACCTTACAGGAAACAAAACGATTAAGGTCAAAAACTCAGGTGACAGCACATGTTGGCTAGAATGTGCAGAAAGAGGAACACTCTTCCATTGCTGGTTGGATTGTAAACTGGTAAAACCACTCTGGTAACCAGTGTGCAGGTTCCTCAGAAAATTGGACATAGTTCTGCCTGAGGACTAAGTATACCACGCCTGGGCATATAACCAAAAGATGCTCCAACATATAACAAGGACACATGTTGCATTATGTTCATAGTAGCCTTATTTATAATATACAGCAGCTGGAAACATCCAAATGTTGCTCAATAGAGGGATGGATACAGAAAATGTGGTACATTTACATAATGGAGTATTTTTCAGTTAATAAAAACAATGGCTTCATGAAATTCTTAGGCAAATGGTTGGAATCAGAGAATATCATCCTGGGTGAGGTAACACAGTCACGTCACAAAAGAACATAGATGGTATGTATTCACTGGTAAGTGGATATTAGGCAAAAAAAAAAAAAAAAAAAAAAAAACCTTGGAATACCCACAATACAACTCACTGACCATATGAAGCTCAAGAAAATGAAGACCAAAATGTGGATGCTTCAATCCTACTTAGTTTGATGTGGGAACAAAATAATCAAGGGATATATAGAGAGGGAGGGACCTGGGATAGAGAGAGAAGAGGGAGGTAAAAGAGGGGCAGGATCAGCAGGTGTAGGAAGAGAATGCAGGGATCAGGTGTAGAAGGAGAAGGTGGGGAAGGGTATGGGAGGGCGTAATTCCAGAGGGTCAGGAACCTGAACAAAGGTGTGTAACAGTGGGGAATGGGGAACCAGGGGTAACCACTAGAAAGTCCCAGATGCCAGGGTAACAAGAGGTTCCCAGGATGCAACAGGTATAACATTAGCTAAAATACCCAATAAAGTGGAGGTAGAACCTGAACATTTCCTTAGGTGTTTCTCAGACATTCAAGGTTCCTCTGTTGTGAATTCTGTTTATTTCTGTACCACGTTTTTTGATTGAGTTATGTAGATTTTTGGAGGTTAGATTCTTGAGTTCTTCATATATTTTAGATTTTTGCCCTCCATCATATGTGGGGTTATGATGATTGTTTTCCCATCTGTAGTTTGATCGTTTGTCCTAGTGACTATGTCTTTGCCCTACAGACACTTTTTAGCTTCATGAGGTCCCATTTATAGATTCTTGATCTTAGAGCCTGAACCTTTGGTGTTCTGTCTGTGAATTTTTCCAGCATGCCAATGAGTTTGAGACTCTTTCCCACTTTCCCTTTTATTAGTGTCAGTGTATCTGGTTTTATGTGAAGGCCTTGATCATTTGGACTTGAGCTTTCTCCAAAGTGACAAATCTATTTTCATTTTTCTACATAGAGACTTAAAGTTCGACCAACACCATTTATTAAAGATGCCGTGGTTTTTTTTTTTTTGTTTGTTTGTTTTCATTGTATATTTTTGGTTTCTTTGTCAAAGATCAAGTGTCCATAAGTGTGTGGGTTTATTTCTGGGTCTTCAATTCTATTCTTTTGATCAACATGTCTGTCTCTGTACCAATACCATGCAGTTTTTACCACTATTGTTCTGTAGTATAGTTTGAAGTCAGAGATGGTGATTCCCTCAGGAGTTCTTTTGTTGTTGAGAATTGTTTTTGCTAGTCTGGTTTTTTTTTTTTTTTTTACTTTTCCATATGAAATTGAGAATTGTTCATTTTATGTCTGTGAAGAATTGTGTTGGAATTTGGATGGGCACTGCATTGAATTTATAGATTGCTTTTAGTAGGATGGCCACTTTTACTATGTTAATTCTACCAATCCATGAGCATGGGAGATCTCTCCATTTTCTGAAGTCTTCTTTGAATTCTTTCTTGAGAGACATGAAGTTCTTGTCATAGAGATCTTTTATACATTTGGTTAGAGTTGCAGCAAGATATTTTATATTATTTGTGACTATTTTAAAGGGTGATGTTAACCTCTTTCCTATGTTTTCATTTTCCAGGGTTGCATCCATTTGTGATTTCTTTCTTGCTTCTACTTTCATTGTTAAGTCTTAGACTGCTTCATACAATTTCTTCACCTGTTTGAGCGTGTTTTCCTTTATTTCTTCTTTTTCTTCTTCTTTATTGGATATTTTATTTACAATTCAGATATTATTCCCTTTCCCCATTTACCCCCTTATCCAGAAACTCCCTACCCCATACCCCTCCTCCTGCTTCTATGAGGATGTGCCCCTAACAACCCACTCACTGCCACCTCCCCACCTTCAATTTCCTCCACACTGGGGCATCCAGCCTTCACAGGACCACGGACCTTCTCTCCCACCTATGCCCAACAAGGCCATTCTCCCCTACATATACAGCTGGATCCATGGATCCCTCCGTATCTGCTCCCAGGCTGGGGGTTTAGACCCTGGGGGCTCTGTTTGGTTGGTATTGTTGCTCTCTCATGGGGCTGGGAACCCTTTCAGCTCCTTCAGTCTTCTCTCTAATTCCTCCATTGGGAACCCCATGATCAGTTCAATGGTTAGCTGTGAGCATCCGTCTCTGTATATGTCAAGTTCTGGCAGACCTCTAAGGAGATAGCTATATCAGGTTCCTCTTGGCATCCACTTCTTGGCATGCACATCATTGTCTACTTTGGTGACTGCACATGGGATGGATACTGAAGTGGAACAGTCTCCAGATGGCCCCTTCTTCAGTCTCTTTCCCACACTTTGTCTCCACATTTTCTCTCATGAGTATTTTGTTACTCCTTCTAAGAAAGACTAAAACACTCACACTTTGGTCTTTCTTGTTCATGAGCTTCCTGTGGTCTGTGAGTTGTATCTTGAATATTTCGAGCTTTTGGGCTAATATCTACTTATCAGTGAATGCATACCATATGTGTTCTTTTGTGATTGGGTTACCTCACTCAGGAAGATATTTTCTAGTTCCAGCCATTTGTCTAAGAATTTCTCAAATTCATTGTTTTTAATAGCTGAGTAATACTCCATTGTATAAATGTACCACATTTTCTGTATCCATTCCTCTGTTGAAGGACATGTCGGTTCTTTCCAGCTTCTGGCTATTATAAATAAAGCTGCTATGAACATAGTGGAGCATATGTCCTTGTTATATGTTATATAAGCATCTTTTGGGTATATGCCCAAGAGTGCTATAGCTAGGTCCTCAGGTAATGCTTTGTCCAATTTTCTGAGGAACCGCCAGACTCATTTCCAGAGTGGTTGCAGCAGCTTGCAATCCCACCAACAATGGAGGAGTCTTCCTCTTTCTCCACATCCTTGCCAGCATTTGCTATTTCCAGAGTTTTTGATCTTAGACATTCTGACTGATGTGAGGTGGAATCTCAGCGTTGTTTTGATTTGCATTTCCCTGATGACTAAAGATATTGAACATTTCTTTAGGTGTTTCTTGGCTATTCAAATTTCCTCAGTTGTGAATTCTTTGTTTAGCTTTGTACCCTATTTTTTAATAGGAATATTAGGTTATCTGAAGTCTAATTTCTTGAGTTCTTTGTATATATTGGATATTAGCCCTCTATTGGATGTAGGATTGGTAAACACCTTTTCCCAACCTTTTGGTTGCCATTTTGTCCTTTTGACAGTGTATTTGCCTTGTTTCCCCTTTAAGGGGTTTACCTACTTACTTGTGTTCTCCTGTATTTCTTTTAGTGAGTTATTCATATAATACTTAAAGGATTCTATTATCTTCTTGAGATAGGATTTTAGGTCATCATCCTGGTTTTGGGGTATCCAGGACTTGCTGTGGTATGAGAAATGGGTTCTGACTCGGTTCTGATTTTGTCAAAATACATTGACTTCTGTTGTTTATGGTCTTGCCCTTTTCTTCTCCCCATCTGATTATCTCTGCTGTTAACTGACCTGGTTGCTCTGTCTGAAGACTGCCTCCTATGTCCCTGGGTTTTTGCAGGCCTCCTGGGAGACTTGTGATCCTGGCTGTACCAGATCTCCCAGGAGGCCTTCAAATTGTGGTGTCTCCAGAGTGGTACACATGCTGATGACCTGTTATCCTGGCTGTACGAGATCTCCTTCTTTTAATTACCAAAGAAAATTTTCTTCATATTCTGGGTCATATCTGTTTATTGCAAACTTATTTCATCCTTTAATTTCCAAAAATTTTCACAGGTTCAAGTGGTGATAGGTTCTTAATATATAGCTGTAATATTTCATATTAATACAGATGAAAAGATATACTTAGCCTTTTAATAATGTGTTTACTTCGAAAATAATCCTTTTAAAGTTTTGCTATAGACACTATTGCATAAATCGACTGTATTTTTATTTTCCCTCTTTCATTGATATTAAATTCTTTTCTGATGCAATATATCCACATTATAATTTCCTCTCTTTTTATGCATATCATAACCTCCCAGTAACCTTTTCATCCAGATCCACTCACTTTCTATCCCCCACTAAATGTAACAGGCTCCTATAAGAAAAATAACAAAGCACAAAATAAAAAAAAAAATACAAGATAAAAATCAGCACACTGAAACTGGACAAGACAAATCAATAGAAGAAAAACTGCCTGAGAAAAATCATGCACATGCATCAGAGATCAACTTTTTCACAAATTCAGGAGTCCCATTATAAAACACTGAACTGAAAGCATAACATATTCATATAGGACCTGGTATAGAACCATGCATGTTCTGTGCATGCTGCTTCAGTCTCTGCATTCCTACAAGCTTTATCTGTTGATTTAGAGGACTATGTTCTTCTTCTGTCCTCCATGCCCTCTAGCTATTGCATTCTTATTGGTTCTTCTTCTGCAGGGTTCTATTAGTTCTGAGAAAGAAATTTTGTGACTACATTCCATTTAGAGCTGAGCATTCAATTTTCTCTGTCTCTGTCCTTATCTCTCTGTCTCTTTCCCTCTCTGTGTCTCTGTCTCTCTCGCATAATATGTGGGTGTTTGTCTCTGAATTCATTTCTATCTTCTGTAGGAGGAAACTTCTCTGATGACAACTGAATAAGGCACTATTCTATGAGTATATCAAAATATCATTGGGAATAATTTTGTAACTACTTAAAAATACCAGTAGTATTTGGTTTAATCCTATATCTCTGGGATATTTAGTCTCTGTCTCTTGGTTGCTTAGGCAGCATTCAGCATGGACTCGAACTTGTGGAATGAGCCTTAAGTCAAATCAGTTATTTATTAATTTCTTCCAGAAGTTTACGGTGTCATTGTCCTAGTATAGTTTTGCAGGCAAGACAGCAAAGGGCTTGTGGCTCAGTTGATGTATATGTTTCTCTTTTGATAGCCTGAAGAGTATCTCCCTGTTCTAAAGACACCAGAACATAGGATTGGATGCTCTATAGAGGCACCAGTTTGATCTTCTTTGTTTTCAATGAGTTTTGTGGATGTTGTCTTCAGCAACAATACTTGGGTGTCTGTTTAAGGGCATCCTATTGCTTTGTTGATGTGATGGGTTAATTGTGGATTTCTATGGCCCCTTTGGCCAATAATACTATTGGATGTAACCTAGTCCTAGTACTGGAAGCTTCATTTGGTGAGATAGTCTGTTGGGACTTTGTTTCTCCCATATTTGGAAACTTCATTGAATTGCCTTCACATACTTTAGGAAGTTTCTATCTCACTAGATTTCTACACCACCCTCAAATGTCTGTTAATTTTAGCTTCTTGCCTTGCTTTCACTCTCCCTCTACAACTGGTCACCCCAATCAAACTTCTCTCATCCAGAGTCTACCATAAAATTGACTGATTTCCCCATTTCCTTTAAAACTAATTGATGTAAACACAGTACCCCCCCCACCCCCCGTAAGTTGAAATAGTGACATTTATATCTTGGCAATAACAACTCTCTCATTGAACTTAGGGCCCACTCAATTAGACCAAAATTATGCTTGGTACTGCAATCATAGCTCATTGCTTGTGGCTGGCGAGATTAGGAATCATGGAGGAGAAGCAATGATTCTTCACTTCTTTAAAAAATGATTTCAGCACTGGTGAGATTGAGCCACTTGGACCTCAGTGATTACAAGACCACTTCGGTCTATGTAGAGAGTTACAGGTCAGCCAGGGCCCATTTCAATGATAACATAAGATAAAAAATAAAATAAAAAAATGACATGTGTATAGACATCAACTCATTTTCATTTCAGTTTTTATTTATCTGTTATCTAATGAAAATTAAACTATTCCTTATACTTGGTCATTCCTTTATCAAACATGATAAAGTTTCTTTGAAAACTTAACAAACTTGAATGGAAACACAACTTTTTTTTTTTTTTTATGTTTCACTGATTTCATTTAGAACAATTAATGGTGGGTGCAAATTTTAAGACAATAGATGAATACGTATTGGATTTTATTTTGCTTTCTATTAAACTAGATATACACATAGAAAAAATCCATAATATAACTTATAAGGCTCATTTTGTGTATTACATTAAGAAAAAATATTGCCTAATACTTTCCACAACCTTTCTAGGGCATATTTTACATCTTTGTTCCTTAAACTATAGATCAAGGGATTCAACATGGGGATAATCAGAGTATAAAAGATGGAAGCCACCTTATCAGTGTCAAAGGAGTGACTTGATTTGGGCTGCACATACATAAATATCAGAGTCCCATAGAAGACAATGACCACCGTCAGGTGGGACCCACAAGTAGACAAAGCTTTCTGCCTGCCTTCAGCTGAATTCATCCTAAAAATGGCTATAAGAATGAGTAGATAAGAAAAGAGGAGTACCACTAGAGATGAAACCAAATTAAACCCTGCTGAAATCAATATTATAATTTCAATATCATGTGTATTAGAACAGAGCAATGATATTAAAGGGAGACTGTCACAGAAATGACTAATGATCTTGTAACCACAAAAAGGTAAAGCAAAAATTTTTATAGTTATTAGAAGAGAAATAATGACACTATAGAAATAAGGAACTGCCACTAGCACCCAGCATACCCTATGGGACATGATAACAGTATAGAGTAGAGGCTTACAGATGGCCACATAGCGGTCATAGGACATTGCAGACAGAATAAAGAGTTCACAAATGATGAACACAAGAAAGAGAGTTAGCTGTGTTGCACAAAGATGATTGCTGATTGTATTTTGAATGACAACAAAATTTACCAGCATTTTGGGGCCCACAGCTGTGGAATAACCCAGATCAGTGATAGCCAGATGTCTGAGAAAGAAGTACATGGGTGTTTGCAGTCGGGAGTCCACCACGGTAAGGATGATCATGCCCGTGTTGCCCATCAGTGAGATTAGATAGATGATGAGAAACAATCCGAACAATGGAGCCTGCAGCTCAGGCGGTCAGTGATGCCCATCAGGATGAATTCAGTCACCACTGTGAGGTTGCGTTTCTCCATCTGGACTCACAGCAAACTCTGTTCTGGATTGACACAATAGCTTAACTTTTCTGCACTTCAACCTAGGAGAATTTGCAATATGCAAAACATGTAAATGTAAATTAGATATGTAAATTAGATAAATCCGAACTTACCAGTTATGTTATTTGCCAATGAAAATATTTTTGCCTAAAAAATTGTTTAACTAGAATTTAAGAGAGACAGAGAGAGTTTAGGAGTTTTTGAGTTTGTTTTATTTTAATAATGTCATTCT
Organism: Mastomys natalensis; assembly: GCA_021653895.1. Classification (NCBI taxonomy): domain Eukaryota; kingdom Metazoa; phylum Chordata; class Mammalia; order Rodentia; family Muridae; genus Mastomys; species Mastomys natalensis. The sequence continues at coordinate 105,574 of JAJTUV010001841.1, forward strand.
AACCTAGGGCATAATTTCATTATCTTTGTCAAAACTGAACAAGGTTAGAAATGGAAAATTACATTTTAATGTGGAATCAATATTATGAAATGTTTACTTCCATATATTATTATGAAATTCATATATATTATGAAATTTTATTTTCATGTATAATAATTATTGTACAATTTAAACTATTTTGAGTTATATCTATGAAGTGACTTTTAATATTATAGAGGGGTTTTATGAATTATTTTTAACAATATGATGAAATATTTAATTAAATGGTGTAAAATTGCAGACCTCAAATTACAGTGATAATAATTGATAGAAACAATCATTAAAAGCAGAGCACTGATCATCAAAAGCAGAACACCATGAAGACTTTATTCCAAGAAGTCTTAAAACTAGATAAAAATGAATAACTAATGAATAATGTCTGAATAAGGAAAGAGAACAGAGGCTTGAATTCAGCCATTAAGATTAATTGCCGCTGTTCCAGAGGATCCAGGTTTCACTCACAGCATCCATATAATGCTTACTTAACTCGTGGTGCAGTATTTCTCATGTCTTCCTTTTGCTTCTGAGGGCACCAGCCCCCGACACAGTGCAACCATACATTCAGCCAATTATTTATTATACATAATACTTTAATAAATTAATTAAATTCTAAAATAAGAAAATATATAAGATCAGATTAAACATCTAAATGGATATTAAGAGCCTTAATGCATAAATTTATATCTGCTGTATTTTTTTCTTTAATATTTTTGACTATAACATTTCTTTTAATTCTGTATATATATATATAATATATACTGTTTACACATCAATATTATCAGTGCTTTATTTTAGTTTATAATTCTAATAAAAGTTTATTTTGGCAAAAATGTGGGTTTCTAAAGAACATTATTCTTATGGATATATAACTAACTTGTCCTTGAAGGATTTCTGAGATGAAGAAGGTATAAACTACCTACAAACTAGTCTCCTACTTTTTAGATATAGTGAGTAACAACATTCCTTAAGAGACAAAACAAGCACTACATGAAAATAATCATTGTTAAATGAAATGGTAGGAAAAAGTTCTAAGTTTCCTGTGAGGAAAGTAAAAGCATACAACTCATTGTATTAAACTTATTTCTCATTAATTATAACTTGAAACTAAATTGATTAAATATTACTTACGATAGTGAAACCTACTTATTGCTTACCTGTCTCCATGCATATATCTTCCTCCTATGAGATATATAGAAATTTAAATACAATTAAATTACCTGATAGCTGCAGTATATATCATAAAGAATATATTTACTCTTTTATGTCTTTTTATAAAATCATTTAAAATAAATTATACTATGTGTTCAATAACAATTTCATACAAATATATATTATATATATGATAATAAAAAAGTATTCCTTTAGAATTCTATGAAAAGAAATATAATTTTCTCATAATGCCCTTTTTACTTTTTATGATTGTTTTTAAAGTTATTCGTGGAGTATTGTCAGATTGCCTGAGAATGAAAGTGTATTCTGGATACTGCATCACTAATATATGTCTGAGTACTTTAATATATTTATTTTACTAATCATGCTTTTTTTGATGGAATATCAAAAATAATTTTCATTTTATTTTTAAATATACAATGGAAGAAGTACATCTAAACATCTATTTAAACAATAATTGAAATTTGAAGTGTTTTCTAAAAGAAAATTAATCAATTTTCTAAATATTTGGAATTTCCAGAGAGCTTTGAATCCTTGCATTTAAATATACTAACCAAGTCAGGTGTGCTTCTTTCAGTCTGATCTTTTCTGTTAAAGATAAAGTTGCTTATATAAAACCCAATAATTGAAAAAAGAATACCATGCTGACTTTTAGAAGATTATTGTGAGCATGTTGCTCCTTAATCCACACTATAATATCAAATTATAAACACAGGAAGCTATTTGTATGAAGATATCACAGAGTGATAGCCCTGCACACATCATTGAATGAACTGTGTATTTATCTAGCATAAGACCTCATAGAAATAATTTGTTTATTACCTACAATGACATATACGAACTTTCTGTCTGCCTCTGGGATATCATCCTTACACTGCTTAAAACAATTCATGAATTAATTATTTTAATCTTTTGAGACTTGATATGTTTTATGAAATGATATGCAATTAGTTACTTGTCCCTACAGTATTTGAGAGTTTGATAGTGCTTTGATTTTGCTTAGTAATTACCTGTTAGGAACATTAATTACAGATGAATCATTTAGGAAGCTTCAAAAATAGAATTCAAACTAACTCTCCCATTGTGCCATTTTATCTCTCTGAGTCTGTCTCTATGTTCATGTAGAAACTAAGACATTTCTGAGAATACTGGTGAAGTACCAGTGGGTCTGGCCACAGTGTGTGTATGTATTACATATTTAATATGTATTATATAAAATATATATTATATTATGTATGTTATATAAAATATATTACATAATATATATTCCATATGTAATTCTTCATACTGAAAGGCATATATATATATAGATAAAATTTTATTATAAATATAATATAAAATGACTGTGTATGACTGAATTTACTTTTTGAAACTAAAATATAATTATATAATTTCTCCCTTCTCTTTCCTCCATCCAATTTTTCTGTGATCTCCTCTTTTGTTCTCTTCCATATTCATAGAATTTTAAAGTTGTTTTTACAAGTACACATAAACACATAGATACACAAATACCACATATACAGATTTATCCCTAAGTATGTAAATGCATGCATTTATGTGTGTGTGTGTGTGTGTGTGTGTGTGTGTGTGTGTGTGTGTGTGTATGTGTAAATAAATCCTACTTAACCCACGTTATGTTGCTTGTATGCATGTGATTTAAGAGCTGACCACTGGTTACTAGGAAACCAGTTTATGAAGTCTTTTGTGTGGGATGTCTTTCATGTGAAGGCTATATCTCCCATTATCAAATTTTCTTAGTTGCATGCAGCTCTGTGTTTTTAGTTGAGGACACAAGAGGTTTCACATTGCCTATTTATTCTTAACAAGTCCCCTTCAATATGCCTTTTCAAGGATTATATCTTCTAATAAATCAGAACACAAACAAAGAAATATAGTTATTGACTATTTGGTCATTCTTTAGGCCTGTCAATTTTACCCATAAAATTAGCAATTACAAGTCAAACCATTACTAACTAGGAACTATTTCAATCTCTTTAACCATTTTTATTCCAAATAAAGGCAGTATAAGGTATTAATTGTACCTTTTCTAAAATAGACATCAATGAGTGAATGAAAACACAATGATAAAGAAGTCCTGAAATGTTGTTTCCTCCACTGATATCCCACACACAAGACTATACAATTAACTAATGTGAACACTGAGATATTTCATTCTGTTTCTCCTCATTTGATCACTACAAGTCTATGGAGGTAAATTCAAAAAGAAAAATAAGCCCAAAACAAACAAACAAAAAAACCCCACATATACAGTGAACCATGGAGTTGATTTGGCCTAGCTGCCTTGAGAGGCCCGTGTCATAATTTTTCAGGTTAGAGTTCAAGGGCCTCCCCTCGAATTAATGCCAGATAAGGCCATCCTCTGCTACATATGCAGCTGGAGCAATGGGTCCCTGCTTGTGTATTCTTTGGTTGGTAGTTTAGTGCCTGGGAGATCTGCGGGGTCTGGTTGAGTAATATTGTTATTCTTGCTATGTGGTTGGAAACCCATTCAGTTCCTTCAGTCATTTCTCTAACTCCTCCATTGGGGTCCCCATGCTCAGTCTGGTGGTTGGCTGCAAGCATCCGCATCTGTATTGGTCAGTCTCTGTCAGAGTCTCTTAGGAGACTGCTATATCAGCAAGCACTTTTTGGCATCAGAAATAGTGTCTTGGTTTGATGGCTGCATATGGGATGGATCCCCAGATGCAGCCGTCTCTGGATGGCCTTTTCTTCAGTCTCTGGTCCACTCTTTGTCCCTGTATGCTTCAGTCCTATTTAGAAGGGGCAACAATTAATCATGGGAGGTAGAGGATGGAGGGACTTGGGAGGAAGGAAGGAGGGGGAGGGGAAAAGGGGGGGATCAGGTGTGGAGGAGATGAGAGAGAGGTACACAGGGTCAGGATATTGAACATAGATGTGTAGCAAAAGGGCATGGGAGAGGCAAAGTTCCAGACGCCAGGAAAGCAAGAGGCTCCCAAGACCCAATGGGGATGACTTTAGCTGAAATACCCTACAAAGGGAGAGAGAACCTGGAGTGACCATATCCAGAGGTTAGGCACGGCCCCGGCTGAGCAATGGGGCTACCCACCCATCTCAAAAATTTTCACCCAGAACTGCCTCTGTCTAAAGGAAATGGATTAGGACCTTAGTTTTTGTGTTAGGCATGTAGACATTTAGAATATTCAGATGTTCACAGTCCCTGTACGAATCATAATCTTGAGTATAAATAACATAGACAGCTATAAAGTTTAAAAGAGAAGTATACAAAATACAGTTATATAAACATACATGGACATGACTATTTAATTAAAATAATTTTAAAAATACAAGAAATAGTTCCACTTCCCAGAATATCTACTTACTCACATGATACAGCACAGTGATTCTGTTATTTGCAGTTTTGGTCAAATGTCCCCAGAAACTATTTATATACACAAAAATATTTCATCAAAACTATATTTATAATTCATCTCTTTCTTAAGGAAGTATTTTGCTTATCTGTTCTTGATTATATCTATAACACTTTGATTGTGTGAATAAATGGTAAGAAACTCCAAAACGTAGAGTCCTCATGGGCTTGCTCCTTGTTTTGAGGTTTATAAACAAGAGTGACATCCATATAATGACTTACTACAATCACATTCTACATTAACATTAAGAAAAGGTATTCAATAATTTTCTATGTCCTTTGTAGTGGCTATTTTACATCTTCATTTCTCAAATTATAGATCAAGGTATTTGACATGAGATGACAGAGTATAAAAGAGAGAAGCTACTTTATCATTGTATACAAATGACTAGACTGTGGATACAGAGATATTATATGGAAGTCCCATACAATATAGCAAAATCTATGAGGAGGGATCTACTTGTTGAGAGTTTATAGAACCTACATTTGAGTAAGAAACATTTTTTTCTTTTTTTTTTTCTTTTTTAAATATCAAGGATTAGAAATAGTTGTCCTCCTGCTCTTGCTTCAGGAATATTTTCATCATTTAAGATTTTTGTCACAATTTTATATGATATCATGTGATTTTGTACATGTATTGTCTTATTTTTACAATATTAAGCATTAGGGTATCAGAGATGAAAGCACAATGAAGAAATCAAATTTTTAGCTTAAATTAGTTTATTGTGAGCAAACAAGAAACAGGCTATATGGAATGACATGTAGAAATGGAATCCAAACAAAACTTTACATTAAAACATACAAATATATAAAGAGGGATACATAATATAAAAATGATTAACTTGAATTCAAAATTAATCAGTATTTTTCTTTATATCTGTACTTAGTATGTGGCCATCCCACAAGACAATCATATTACCCAGCTAAAGTAATATTAGTTATACTACATATAAGCTATCATGTATTTTCTTTTTACTCTATCTTACAATTTTATAATTTAAGTAGAATATTCACACACATTTTCCATTTTCTCTGCAAGGCTTGTTTCACTTCTTGGTTCCTCAAACTGTAGATCATGGGATTCAGCATGGGGATAACCAGTGTATAGAACAAAGAAGCGATTTGACCAGTCTCAAAGGAGTGAGTGGATTTTGGTTGTGCATACATGAAAAATAGAGTACCATAGAATATAACTATCACTGTCAGATGAGAGCCACAGGTTGAGAAGGCCTTGTGCCTGCCCTCTGAAGAGTTCATCCTGATAATGGACACAATGATCAAGATATAAGACATGGATACTACCAGAAGAGAAGAAATCAAATTAAAAGTTGCAAAGATTAAAATTATCAGCTTAATTTCATGTGTGTCTGAGCATAACATCAATATCAATGGCAGACTGTCACAGTAGAAATGCCTGATGATATTATGGCCACAAAATGATGAAGTGAAAATCTTGATAATGGTCAATAAAGATATAAACATGCTATAGAGGTATGGTATTGCCACCAGAACATGGCACAATATTTGTGACATGATGATTGTGTAAAGTAGTGGATGGCAGATGGCTACATAGCGGTCATAGGCCATGGCTGACAGAATAAAAACTTCAGTGGTGATAAACACACTAAAGAAGGTCAGCTGGACTGAGCACCAATTATAGGAAATTGTAGGTTGATCAGCAACAAAGTTTATTAACATTTTAGGCCCCACAGCAGTTGAATAACCAAAGTCAGTAAATGAGAGGTGTCTGAGGAAGAAGTACATAGGTGTCTGAAGCCTAGAGTCTATTTTGGTGAGTATGATCAATCCCAAATTACCTACTACAGAGATAATATATATAATGAGGAAGAGTCCAAATAAAGGGACCTGCAGCTCAGGGAGATCTGTAATTCCAGTTAGAATAAAATACTTCAGCACTGTAAGATTGTATGTATCCATCTAGACTACTCAGGAAACCTATACTGTTAAAGAAATGAAAAGATAATCATTAATTATGTTAGGGTCCAACAGTAGAAACATTGTATCTTTGTGTTTATATACAATATCTGTTATATTACATAGTATGGATATTCATTTTATACATTTTTAGATGTTAATACATGTATATAAGATTACTATGATTCTATCTTTTAAATTTTATAATATCTTAAAGCCTAAAGCAATGAAAAATTGTTTTATAAGTTAATACAAATAGAAATTTTGAAGCTTCTCCTAAAAACTCTGACATGGCTCATTGTTATATTAGTTAATGCCAAAATATAACTAAGAAAAAACTCAGCATGAAACTCACTGAACAATTTTCTGATAATGGGAGAAAATTTTGCATTTTGGCAAAATTTATGCCACATACTTTAATTCATTAGAATAGAGGCATCATACTTTGAAAATTTACACTTGGTTCTATAATCAAATGATTTATTTGTAAATCACAAATCGTAAAATCTTTACAAAATAAAGCATAAATCAACTGATACCACCAGGAATATTTTTAATGAAGTATTTGGTCTTAAAGATAATTAATATGTTAAATGTTATTTCCAGAATGGATGACAAGTATAAGAGAAACATCAGCAATGCTACTGAAATGAATTCTACTAAAAATCTAACAAAGTACTCTTACTCATGATGTACCAGAATCTATAAAGCATCAAATGTACTTGCTATCCATTTACATGACATGAATTACCTTGTTATCAAACCATCACAATTAAATCTACTGTAAGGCATGAAAACTAAAGGTATTTCTCATGAATATAAGTAAATTTATGAATATGAGTCAAAAATCACAATAAAATATTGAATATAAAACCCAGTAGTAATTATAAAATATTAAAGTTTAAACTCAACTGAGTAGTTTATATTTGGGAATATATATGTATATACATACATGAACGTAGCATCAATTAAAAGAAATGGAGATCATAACTTAAAAGAAGCAAAGAGGGGCCTGTGGAAGGTATGATTGTACATTATTCTAGAATTAATGCCAGATAAACTGTAAGACAAACAAATGAAAACTTCTAAATTATAAACAAAGGCATAAAATAGTTGTATTCAGAGACACCATGATTTTTGTTCCTGCTTTGTAAGAAAAACTTAAGCAGCCCATATTAACTACTTTTCTTGTTGTTGTTTTCAAATATTTGACAAGAAATTTAATGCTGGAAGGATTTATTCTGACAAACAGTTTGAGGGAAATAATGGGATAAGGAGGGCAGCTGGACTGGTCTGTGTCTGTGCAACAAGGGCCTGAATCGTCTTGCCCACACAGCAGTCAATAAGGAGGCAGTGTGCACTGACTGTGTAGAGTCAGGGCTGGCTTGTAACTATGAACCTTCCCCCAAGAAAGTTTGTGTCTGCCAGGTAATGACACTGTCTACCAGGTTCTACAACCTGACACAACAGTACCATGACCTAGGGACAAAGTGTTCAAACATATGTATATGTGGAAAACATCTCACATTTAAACATTAGAAAATATTGAAAAAAAGTTAAAACACTTAATAATCCAATTCAGTACATTTTCAGGCTATAAAAGCATTGTTTAGAAATAATTCCAATTATATATATTAAAAATATATATATATATATTCTCCTAAGAAAGAAGATTTATATTCTAAAAAATATTGATGAATAAATAATTTAATGAATGAAGATATTATTTAGTTAATGGAGAGCAATTTTATAGCTGCTCATATCCAAATCATCCAGAAACCCAACTAGTTTATCAAATCTCTGTGGCAATTATGAGAGGGATTAAAAAAGTCAATAATAAAACTTTAGATGGAAGAATTTCCAAGGTACTCAAAATAAGCAAACAGAAAATAAAAGAACTTAGAAGATTTATATATTCTGATTTCAGCTCTTAATTTTAGACATCACTGTCTAAAATTAAAAAATTTTTTGACTCTTCTCTCCTGTAGCTCAGAAATTGAAAACCACATCAGTGTACCTGTAAGATATATTAATGATATTCTTTTTTTTAAATTTTATTTATTTAGTTATTTAAATCACATCATAATTTACTTATTTACACAGAGGTTATAAACACAAAAAGGCAGGATGTGGGGAAGGGAATGGCACCAGAGCATAGGTGTTCAGGGGAGTACAGATACCTTTCAGAACAGGGTATCAGCTGGGTGTAGGTTCAGGGGACAGGTCACTATGGCTCTGTCTATGATTCACTTGTCCTTATCTAAGTTGGTACTGTCCACTGAGGCTGCCTATTTATAAGACCTATGACTACTAGGTCTGGTAAATTTCCACAGAAGCTGCCTGTTTACAATAGCTTATAGCCTTCTGTTTTCACTGTTTTTCCACAGAGACCCAAGATTTTGTGTTAGCATGTATGTATGTCAGGCCTATTGCTGACTTTAGGCCTATGGCTGATTCTAATAAAGCTGCTTTTCATAGGTTATGCCTACAGTAGCAATGGCACAAGATTAACATGGGTTACTTTAGAAGCATAGTTTCCCAAGAATGAACACATATATTCTGGACTACGATAAAGTACAAGCACTATGTGTATACATGTATGCCCAAATTATGTGGAAGATATTCAGTGGAGAAAGACGAGTCTCAACAACAAATAGTGCTGTGACCTAGATGTAAATGAAGAATGAAGATAAACCCTTCCCTCCCTCTACCATGTGCAGAATTAATTCCAAACTGTTGTTCTTGACTTTGTTTTTCAAAGCAGATTGTTGAAACATAATAAAGTCCAGATTTCAGAAACTTGTAACAGGCTATGACTTAGATTCTTAGAAGCAGATTCAGAAACAAATACAGGGTACTCACTTCTCATGATGAATCTTTCATGCATTTTCCTTGTGTGTTCTCAACACCATAGGAATGATTTATGAGTTTTCAACGCCCCCCCCCCCTTGGGGCTTTTCTGAAGTCAAAGAAAAGCAATTTACTAATTCCACCTGGGCTTTGGAAAGTTTCATAAAGTGCCCATGAGACATTTGATAATTATAGGATACTTATATTTCTATGCAAGAAGTATTATGGGAGATGTCTCCTACCATTGCTTTTTATTTTACTCTATCTCAGATACTTAGAACCAAGTTATTATAACTGTAAGACATATTAATGATAATGTAAAGAAGTTGCATTTTATTGGGTTATGCCTATAGCTATAATGGCAAAACCTTAATACAGGATGCTTTAAAACAAGTTATTTCAAAAAATATTTGTATTTTTCTATATTTTGTGATACTTTGAATTAATTCCCAAAGTATTAGACAGATTTACAATCCAGACATCCTAAATTAAATTTTTACAAAATTAACATATCTATGTAATGAGACCCAAGATTATATAGCAACAACTAAAAGAAAATATCTTCAGCTTTTAGAAAAGTCTTCTAGAGTATTTTCTATCATGAATGGCCAATGACTCATAAAAATAGCAGCACAAATGTTATACTTATTTCCAATATCTTTGCCTACATCTATTTAATTTATTTTTAGAATATATTTGACAGACCAACAATTTGATATATAAGCTACATGAGTAATGATCAAATAAATAGCTATCTGTATAAATATTAGCATAACTAAACAGAATATATTCTACATTCATAATTTTCCAACAAATGTATGATGCCATGCTTTTTAACTGATTGTTAGTCTCATGCTTTCTCTCTGTCTCTGTCTCTCTCTCTCTCTCTCTCCCTTTCTATATCTCTGTCTCTATAATTGGTGGTATCTAGTTAATTCTATGTCTTACTTTTACATATAATTTAAAATAAAAATGAACATTCTAGTATCTCTTTGGTTATTAAAATTTTGGTTTTATGTAAATATGTGAAAATTGTAAGATAAAATATGAATTAAGATAAACTCCTACAGAGCCATTTAGACTGACTGTTTCAAAGTCTTCCATCCTTTGCACATTGTCCAGTTAGATAATTTCTGTGTTCATCATCACCTACTGCAAAAAGAAGCTTCTCAGATGAGTTTTGACCATTCCTCTGCTCTATGTGTTAGGTCTATGTGTTTTCTCTCTTCTAGTTATCTATAAAGCATGCTAAGTGATCTGAAAGGCAATGTCCTTGTGGGTTCTGGCATCTAACACTTGCTTTCTAGTTTTGGAAGGTCCAAAAGAACAGACATGGAGGAAGAAATATATCTCCAGGGTTGGATTTTGAGGCTTCAAAATCATTGCTCAGTTCCCAGATCATATCCCAGATGTGAGACTCCAGCTTCTGTTCTAGCCATCTTGCCTCTGGCTCCCTCCCTCTCCCCATGATAGATTCATTTTCTTTTAGAACACTAAAACCAGATAAACTTCCTTCTATAATTTTTACAATTGTGGAATTCTATCACAACAACAGAAATTTAATTAATATAGTTTTTAGTAGGTTATTGAGAAGTACAGCTATGTAGTCTAGAGATATAGAACTTTTAGGCACTGAGCAGATCCCTGGTGGAACTCTGTACCGAATCTCACAAAACCCAGAGGAAGTGGGTCTCCCAGGAGCTCTAACCCGGGAACATCTTAGGTAAGGAGACAGCAACACCTGTCCCCAAACAGGGAGTAACTGGGACCCACTAGGATCCAGGAATTCACTCCTGGCCCAAAGCACTGGTTCCTTCAGGTCTGGGCCGAGCACTGAGCAGATCTTGGGCCCCAGCTCTAACCCCAGTAGTAACACCCACCCCACACAGTTTTGAAACAACCAAGATAATAGGAAAGACAGGCTCCAGTAGAGACAGGGCAGGTAACACTAAGGAGATCCAGAGGGCGAAAGGCAAGTGCAAAACATAAGCATCAGCAACCAGGTACTTGACATCATTAGAACCTACTTCTCCCACATTAGAAATTCTGAATTCCTCATATCACCAGAAAAGCAAGATTCAGATTTAAAATCACTTCTAATGATGATGATAGAGGACTTTAAGAAGGACATAAATAACACTTCCAAAGAATTTGAGGAGAACACAGGTAAACAGGTAGAAGCCCTTAAGAGGAAACATAAAAATCCCTTAAAGAATTACAAGAGAACACAACCAAACAGGTGAAGGAATTGACCCAATCCATCCAGGACATAAAAATGGAAGTAGAAACAATAAAAAAAATCACAAATGGAGACTACCCTGGAGATTGAAAACCTAGGAAAGAAATCAGGAGTCATAGATGCAAGCATCACCAACAGAATACAAGAGATAGAAGAGAGAATCTCGGGTGCAGAAGATACCATAGAAAATATTGACACAGCTGATAAAGAAAATGCAAAATGCAAAAAGTTCTTAACACAAAACATCCAGGAAATCCAGGACACAATGACAAGACTAAACCTAAGGATAATAGTTATAGATGAGAGTGAAGATTCACAACTTAAAGGGTCAATAAATATCTTCAACAAAATTATAGAAGAAAAGTTCCCTAACTAAGAATGAGAAGCCCATAAACAGCCGGCGGTGTGGTGCACGCCTTTAATCCAGCACTTGGAGGCAGAGGCAGGCGGATTTCTGAGTTCGAGGCAGCTGGTCTACAGAGTGAGTTCCAGGACAGCCAGGGCTACACAGAGAAACCCTGTCTCGAAAAACCAAAAAAAAAAAAAAAAAAAGAGAAGCCCATAAACATATGTGGGAAAAAAAAAAAAGCACGGGCGGGTGCCTGGGGCCCCATAGCCTCCCGCGTGGTGGTGGAGGAGGCCCACGACTGGGGCGGGGTCTCCCGCTCAGATTCCGCCCCACGGGCGGAAGCGGAGGCCTGGGTTTTGGAGTACTTCCTGCCCAGGGCGCTGTAGTTCCCACATGGTTGAGAAGGTCGCCACTGTAGAAGTAGGCTCAAGAAGACATGCGGACTGGGCTTCCATGATGTAGTTTTATTGAAGAGAATGGTGAATCTGGTGCGCTCCCCACCAAAAGCCAGGAGGGGTTTCCTTATATTGGGGAGTATCAAGGGGAGGAGTTAGGGAGGGGAAAACTTAATTACCTACATCCCCCAGCCTCATTAATATGCAAATCTCAAGGCAGAGGGCTCTAAGGAACGCCCCTTACCGGTGTCTTATGTGACTTAAGGGTACAGGTGAAATGGAGAGGGCGGGTCTGGGGCCTAGCTTTTGGTGGTCTTGGCCACACCTGCAATCTCAGGGTTTCCAGGCCAATGGCAGCCCTTCCATGGCCCAACCAACATAGAAGAAGCCTACAGAATGCCAAAATAGACTAGAGCAGAAATGAAATACTTCCCATCACATAATAATCAAAACACCAAATGCACAACACAAAGAAAGAATATTAAAAGCAGTAAGGGAAAAAGGCCAAGTAACCTATAAAGAATAAAAATCAGAATTACACCAGACTTCTCACCAGATACTATAAAAGCCAGAAGATCGTGGACAGAAGTCATATAGAACTTTTAATTCATTTTAGTTACACAATTGGTGATGGTACACGTTGTACACTTCCTCCATCTACCGTCTGCCACAGAAGCTTGTAATCTACATTGATTTATATTCTAGTTTCCATTTAAGGAACAGAGCTTTCATATTTGTCCTTTGTTGTCTGAGTTATAAAATAATAAAAATATGGTCCAGTATTATTTATTTTTAGTATCAGAATATTATACACATGCTGCCCATAAACATATACATGTAAATACAAATTGTTTGTTTAAGCATTCATCTATTTATAAGTATTTGATTACACTCATATCTTCATTATCATGAGTATATGAATATCTCTTTGCTATGCTTATTTTATTTCCTTTGGAAGTATCCTTGGATCAAAATAACTGAATCATAGAATACATAACAATTTCCCACTGCTTTCTTTTGGCGATGAGGGGCTCAAAACTGTTCTCCATGATGATTATGACACCAATTATCTGAGGTGTTCCACTTTGTCTTTATGTTTAATGAAATTGCTAATAGAAAATAATCTATCACTTGAAGGTAAATAGCTTTGATCCAGAGGGTTAGCCCACTCTATTCCAGTATTTTGCATTTGGGCCTTACGTGTCAGTGGTTCGATACACAACACTGAATTCACAGTTTTGAATTTAGGGTATAGTATCGTTGGTATTTAGTCTTCAACTAATGAGTCTCAGTTTTTTACTGGGACAATTATTGTGGGTTATAGAAGCTTTACCACTCTTAGGCTTATCTTTCTTCAGCCTCAGAGTCATACCTCTTGCTCTCATAGTATATACATAATTATTTGCATTCCCAGTTCTCCACACCTCTCTGAAGTCCTCACATTTCAGTTTTGACAGAAGACTCTTTTTAATTAATAAAAATAGGTTTTTGATGTTTATTTTTCACTGGGAAAATGCTTATTTGGAGTATTTAGAATATTTGGAATTATAGAACTAATAGCAACAAATAAAAAATAATTTTTTTAAATTATGCATTCTTTTTGTTTTTTTACTTTTACTTTTTGTAGTCCAGTGATTATCCTCTCCTAGTTGGCCCTCCTACAAGGCCCTCATCCCATTCCTCCTCACCCTGCCCCCAGTCTCCAAGAGGATGTTTCTACCTTTCTCATTTTTCACCCCCACCCCTGCCAGGCCTCCCCATTCCTTGGGGCCTCAAGTCTCTCCAGGGATATTCTACCACTGAGTCCAGATAAAGTAGTCCTCTACTGTGTATATGTTGGTGGCTTGTACCAGCTGGTGTATGCTGCCTGGCTCAGTTGTCTGAGAGATCTCAGGGTTCCAAGTTAGTTGAGACTCCTGGTCTTCCTATGGGGTTGCCCTCCTCCTCAGCTTCTTCCAGCTTTCTCCTAATTCAACCACAGGGGTTCCAAATTTCAGTCCAATGGTTGGGTGTAAGTATCTGCATCTGTCTTGGTCAGCTGCATGTTTGGCCTCTCAGAGGGCAGCCATGCTAGGTTCCTATCTGTAAGCACACCATATCATCAGTAATAGTGTCAGGCCTAGGAGACTAGCTTTGAGATGGATCCCGAGTTGGGCCTGTCCCTGGACCTCTTTCCCTCAGCCTCTTCTCCATTTTTGTCCCTGCACTTTTTGACAGGAACAAGTCTTGGTCAGTGTTTTTGACTGTGGGATGGCAAACCCATCTTTCTACATGATGTGCTGTCTTTCTACTGGAGGTGGACTCAATCCCACTTAGGAGGGAGAAGAAAGCAGTCACAGGAGGGAGGCAGAGGCTTAGAGGGATCTGGGTAGGAGAGGTGAGGGTGAGGGTTAAATAGAAACATGATCAGGTGTTGCAGGGGCCAGGGACAAGAAAGAATCCCCAAGGGCCAGCAGAAAGAATGGAAATATGCAACCTCGGAGGTGGGAGGTAGAGGGACTCTCTAGAAGGTACCATAGACCTGGGAGGTGAGAGACTCTCAGTACTCAAAGGGAGGGACCTTAGATGAAATGCTCAACAGTAGGGAGAGAGAACTTGTACAGTTTTTTGAAATTTAATACAGTATATTTTTATTAATTTTGTTTGTCTCTCTCATATATTCTCCAACTCAGTGCCCTTTTTAGTATTCTTTACCTACCATCTGTATAGTGTCTACTGTGACAGAGGCTAGCAGACATGGATGATCACCTGAACAAGTTCAGTTGACTCTACTTGGTATTAAAAAACACTTGTATTAAAAAATTTTACAGGTTTGCTTTATTTAGGTATACCTTGCAATGCGATGGCTATATGGCAAGGGCTGAGCCCCCAATTATTAATTAGAGATTAGAAAGAGCATTACTTATATAATAAAAATTATTCATGAATTCTAGGTATCATGGTTGTAGGAGAACATGGGATGCCAGTATGATAGGGTCATACTACAGCCATCTGAATCTGTCTTGCATTCAGTGATCATTGGAAAACAAAACTGTGGTTGAGTCTATTGTCATGGCAAGTACACTGGTTTCCAGAAAAGAGTGAAGTCTTCCCTGGAAACTGCTCTTCCCTGGAAACTGCTATTTCTCCTGCTCTAAGTCCTTCTTATTTGTCTATACCACTTGGTCTGTGACTGAGAACTTGTGGATTTCCTGTGTTCTCTTTGGCATGGCTATTTCTTCAACTCATCTTTAAACTTTATCTGCCAGCACTTGAATTTTTGCTTCCTGATGCAAATCATATATACCTTTGTTTAAATTGCAAATGTTATACCTAATAGAATTCTGAGTGGAAAATTATCCTGAGATAATATATGCCACCAAGTCCAGTGTTTAATACTACATTTATTAATTCAACTAACACATATTAAATTTTATAAAACATTTCATTGTATATTCACACATGTGTATAGGGTATTTACAAACTACATTATAAGCTCTATCCTCTTCTTCCCTCTCTTCACGTATTCAACTTTCCAATTCTAATAATACAAGTTCTACTTTTACATCTTTAAAAAAATTCTACACAAGAGTACATATACAATACTTCTTTATATGTTTGGCATAGTTTGTGCAACATGATGGTCTCCAGTTCTCTTAATTTTTTCCTGACATTATTTCCTTTGTCTTCATGCCTGAGATGTTCAATTCTCTGTATAGATAATGTATCTTTATCCATCTAGTTGCTGTTAGAAGTGATGCTGGTTTCTTGTCCTAGGTGTTGTGGATATATGAGAATAAACATTGGTATTGAGAAACCTCTATTGTATGCAGTTTTAATTAATCTTTGCAAATATTCAAGAATGGTATGAATTGATCAGACCTCATTTTTACTTTCAATTATTTAGTAAAAATTATACACTATTCTTTGCAAAGCATATATGTAGACCATAATACAAGAAATATTTATTTTAAATGGCAGCATGACAGTATGATGTGCACTTTTATATAAATGACATATAAGAAAGAAAAGAAAAATACACATTTCAATACATGAAGATGCCTTTAGCCAAAGAAAGTCTAAAGTGAGGTACACACATGAACGTGTCTCATCTATTTCACCATAGGCAAATTCCAATGTAAGAACAATGCCAAACTTTAGGCACTAGCATGGAACGTTTTGTAAATCCAAGTTTAATACTAAAATAAAACAAGGAAAACATTACAAAATTACTGTGCCTTTTAGGTCCAAAACATTTAAAAGTCTAGTACATATGTGCAATAGTATATAATCAGATTAATAAAATGGGCATTAAGTATTAAATTTTGCTTTATTAATTTATTTCTTGTAGGACCCAAGATTACAACAAGAAATGTGGATATGTTAGGCAAATTTTGCGCTTCTGGGCTATCTCTCCTTTAAACTGAAATTTAAATACAAATTTTACATACATTTTTCCATAGCTTTAGAAGGGCACCTTTTACCTCTTTGTTTCTCAAGCTGTAGATAATGGGATTCAGCACAGGAATTACCAAGGTGTAGAACACAGAGGCCATTTTGTCATTCTCAAAAGAGTGACTAGATTTGGGCTGTACATACATAAAAAACAGAGTCCCATATAATATAACTACCATGGTCAGGTGAGACCCACAGGTAGAGAAAGCTTTGTGTCTGCCCTCTGCAGAGTTCATCCTGAGGATGGCCACCAGGATAAAGATGTAGGACACAAGTACTACAGAAAGGGATGAAACCAAATTAAATGCTGAAAAGATCAATATGATAAGTTCAATGTCACGTGTGCCTGAACAGATCAAGGTCAGCAAAGGGAGACTGTCACAGTAGAAATGGCTAATAATGTTATGGCCACAGAAGGATGAAAAAAATTTTGATGGTGGTGATCAGAGAAAGAAAGGCACTGAAGAGATAAGGAATTGTCACCAATACCCAGCAGACTTTCTGTGACATGATAACAGTGTAGAGCAGGGGGTTGCAAATGGCCACATATCGGTCATAGGCCATAGCTGACAGAACAAATAACTCACTAATGATGAAGAAGATAAACAAAGATAGCTGGAATGCACACCAATTGTAGGGGATGGTATTTTTATTTGTTACAAAATTTACCAACATTTTTGGTCCCACAGCTGTTGAATAGCCAAAGTCAATGAAAGCTAGATGTCTGAGAAAAAAGTACATAGGTGTTTGTAGCCTCTCATCCAACTTGGTAAGGATGATCATGCCTAAATTTCCTATCATGGAGGCAACATAGATGACAAAGAACAGTACAAAAAAAGGAGCCTGTAGTTCAGGGCGGTCTGTGATGCCCATGAGAATGAACTCAGTCAGCACAGAGAGGTTCTGATTCTCCATATAAAGAGTTAAGGAAGTATTCATTTGGAGCAATCTTCAACCCACACTGGGATTCGGGAAATTACCTGTTAAAATTTCAGAATTCAAGTCACATTATGTAAGAGAATCCTATGTTTTTATGTTCTTCATTTGTTTATTTTGAAAAATAAATAAATAAATAAATAAATTTTAAATGATTCATCTGCATTACTGAACACTGATACAAGGTTAAAAATATTACACATGCATAGCATATACATTTGACATTGTCTTTCTGTAATATGTTAAACATATCTGCAAAGTATGTATAGTATCTTTATAACTTTATGTGCAAACATATCATTAAAAGATGATTGATCTAGATTAAGAATCCTGAGTTTTTTTAAAGCACTTCTGCTTTAAAATACATATAATTGTGAAACATCATTTAGAGAGAAGTAAAATGAAACAAATCATTTACATGTGTCTCAGGTTTACATTGTTACAACTCATCCATGGAAACATCAGCAACTCCCTGTATATGAATTGCTTTATATCTCCTGATTGTAGGATTTTCTATCAAATATTATCCTAGCCTCTTATCTATTCAATATTATGAAACTAAATCCTCATTCTATTATGTTTTGAATCCATCTAGAGTAAATAACTGGTCTCACTCTCGCAGTAGTTCAGAACTTAGTACATTGAAATGATGTGTCCTGTGTTGCTATAATTCATTCTAGGATGTTTTAAATACACATGTACAATCATAGTAATTAACTTTTCAAGTTGTACTCCTAAGTGAACCTCTAAAACTATACATAATTCACTATTGGAAGTATATGACTCAAGGAGCAGATGATATATTCAACCTGAGGGAATAATGTCTACTGTGATGCAGGAAGAATAACAAATGCTACATCAAAGAAAGATCTATGGTTACTAGGAGTAACTATATATGGAAAACTTAATTTTAAAAAATCACATGCAAAAACAAGCAAATAAATATTAGATGCCTAAGAAGCAATAACACCCATAGAAATTTACTATGCTCATGTTTTAATTTTGGCTACTTTAAAACATTATTTAATTTTCATCAGCTAAATATTTATAGATCTGAATTACAAACTGCAGTCTTTAAATCTGCACTCACTAATTCCTTTCTGATATGTTTTATATGTCTGGTTGTTTATAAACAAATGTTTCCACATACATAAGTATTTATATTGTATATAAAATATTGTGTAGAACATTGTATAGAATATAAAAATGTGGAATACTATACTTCTCCTTTAATTATGGCTAGAAAAACTCAGACATACATACACACACACACACACACACAAACACACACTTTGTTATATGTACATAACAAATGTCTTCTGGGCACAATTAAATCATTACCTTCATAAATTTATGGTTATATGCACAAGAAGACCTGCACAAGATCAAGCTAGCTGAAAATACTGGCATAAATGTGGGAGGTACTCTTCTTCAGACCCTTCTGTTATTGAAAATCTCTTTGGAGTTGATACTTTCTCAGGAAAGAAAATCATTCTATTGAGGATGTGGGCCCTCTTTGGTTTCTCATGCTCCAGTGAATGACATCATAGCCGTTCATACTTGAGAAGCAGTAAGGGGATTTAATGTATTACAAAAACACAGCCATGAATTTTGGAGAGCTGTGTGTTAGAGGATACATGGGAGGATTGAATGGATAATATAGAAAGTATGTTTTATTATATTTCATTTCAACATGTATGAAAGTCTCTCAGACTCCAACGTGTCTGAAATATGTACTAGACTACGATCCCTCTCTCCCTCCCTCCCTCCCTCCCCCTCCCTCCCTCCCTCCCTCCCTCCCTCTCCTCCCTCCCTCCCTCTCTCTCTCTCCCTCCTTCCCTTCCCCTCTTTCTCTCTCTCATTCACCTGATCTGATTAGAAGAAAGTGAAGGTTTATTACAAGTCTCACTCTTACCTCATAGAATCACAGTTTCCCAGGAGACATAATGAATTGGACAAAGGGTCTGAAGCAATGGATTTCCTAGAAGGAAACAATTCATCCACCATATTACAATATAAAATTTAGCAAGTGGGAAAAATCAAAAACATTATGCTCAAGGAAACGAAAGAAGCAATCAAAGGAAGGAAGAACTTTCAGATGCTTAAAAAAATGCATCAGGCTTGGCTTTCTAGATGACTATGCATTGACTGAAACAGCCAGACAATATTATTTTTTAATTGTCAAATGTAAAATCATCTGTATTTCTGATATATTTGTTTCATGCAACATATCTGAAAAACTGAACAGAGATTGCTTTTCTACCTAACGTATAAAATCAAAACAAAATGCACTATTTTATCTCAATTGACAAGTACAAATTGCAGTACACATTTGTGGAATTAGTATAAACTGTCTCAAGTTCTAAATTTGGAAAATGTGGTAATGTACAAATTCCAAAATCTCATGAGTTCATTTAAGGTGTAGACTAGATATCTGTGAGTTTCACCTCTCCCACACACATTTTTAAATCTTATTTATTTTTCTTTTTGTTTTAATTTATATTTTATTTATTCTTCCTTCATACAATACATCCTAACAGCAGCCATCCTTTCTTCCATTTCTCACACTTCCCACCCACCAACATCTCCAGTCCCCCAGATCCACTACTTTTCTGTTTCCCTTCAGAAAAGAGTAGGGCTTCCAGTAATATCAACCAAATACCACATAACATGATGCAATAAGACTAGGCGCATACCCTCATATTCAGGCTGAATGAGTCAACCCAGTAGGAGGAAATGGGGCCTTGAGAAGGTGTTGAGTGGTCATTAGTCTTATATTTTAATGTCAACACACAACTCGGTATTATGTTCCATTAGATAATTTTTTCAGATTGTGCTGAGTACTGATCACAGATGAATGGATCAATCTCTACAAATAAACTAAATTTCTTATGTTTCTTGCCCTCTTAATATATCTTTTTTCTGTGCAACTGTTACTCATAATTTTAGGATAAAAGTGCATAACATAAATTTTACCAAATATCACCTAAATATACATTTAATGCTATTAAGTATATTCCTATTGGGTAGAAAATGACAAATTTTCCAAGTATATTTATTAATTCTCTTTAAACATTGTATGTTAGCCATAACTTTAGTTATTTTAAGATTGTATTTATTCATTATATCTCATTATTTAAGATTCTCAAATGCTTGGTCAACCTTCTGTGTATTCACATGTCTGAATTTGGTACCTCTTTCATATAACTAACATCTGTCAATAATGTAAGCAGGCCTTCCTCCTCAACACTAAAAAATACTTTTCATTTTAATTTGTAAAGGGTACAAAGATAGCAGCTATGATCAAGTATGACATTTCTTATATTTGGCATATAATAGCAATGGGAAAATGCTGTCGAAGCATGGATTGAGGTGTTTCATAACTGCATTAAATGTTTTATCTCAGCTGCTGGTTCCTCTAATAGAAATCTCAGAACATTTGATCTCCTGCCTTATATGGCTGCTGGGGCATCTGTTTTAAATTTTATTAGATTTTTGACATAAGTACTGGTTTGGTACTCTTTAGTCTCTAGTGAATCCAAATTAGGATGAGAATTCTTAGTCCATTTGTATAGAACATATGAGAAAAGGCAATGCCAAATTTACAATGACATAGAGTTTATAACAATTGATTGAAATGGAAAGCATACACACCACTTATTAGTAATTCTTTGATATATGACCATCATTGATTAGAGCAAGGTAAATTTAATATGAAGTTGACATAGGAAATGTACATTAACCTAAATACAGACTTGTTTTTATATTTGAGCTCTGATGTCTCTCTCTACCTACTGTAGGTAAGGCTATGAATAACTGTCTATACATAATTACTTTGCTTCTCTCTAAACAATGAAGAGTTTGTAAAACATTTGAGAGGTGGAATTTAATGTATTAAAGAATGATATATGAGCAATGAGGAATATTAATGAATGCATCGACTCAATGTTCCCTGTTCTCCGCAACTACTCCTAAGTGGCATTAAAGATGCTTTGATACCTTTTTGCACTTGCATCTTACTTGTTAATAGCAGCACCCTATTTTTGGTTCACAATTATTGGATTTCTTATTCTCTCTCTCTCTCTCTCTCTCTCTCTCTCTCTCTCTCTCTCTCTCTCCATTGTGTGGTCTTGGAATCACCATAAAATAAACATAGTAAAGATATTGTCTCAGTGTCAGCTTTTGTGGGAGCAACACATATGCAAATACTAGTAAAACAGATAGTTACTACAAAAATGTAAATATGGCTGCATAAAAACTAGGGAAAGACAGAGTGACCTAACATTATTGAATAACTGAAAACCCCATTAGAAAGCTGTTTTTTCAGGGGGCAAGAAACATTTAGACTCATGTTATATTATCTCCCTGTTTCACACATAAACTACCAAATAACATATTTGCTGCAATAACACTTTATCTGGAAAAATTTTTAAAAATGTTACTTTTCCTCAGACTTCCCATTAGTTTGGAAATGATAGAAAATAGAGACAGGGCTGATAAGGAAAAGCAAAATGACAAGTATAAATTGTATCTGTAGTTAGTTAAAACTGAAATGGTCAGGAATAATCATTAGAAATAGTTTGATACCATGAAGACTTGTTTAATCCACTCACCTATAATCAGAAATGGGTTCTTGTTCTTCTGTCAGGTTAACAACAAAACTGCAATTAAGCACACTTCCAAGTGTCTCTTCCTTATGAAGTATACATCTGTGAGCTTGAATAAATTTCTTGGTTATTCCCCAAACATCTCCGAACTGACAACAATGTCATTGAGTAATTTGTTAATTACCCAGGGGCCATTTGATTTCCCTACTGAGAAATTTTATTATACAGCATTCAATTTATTTCCTGTTATTAAATTTAGCTTAAAATATTCAAATATTTCAGTGCATTTTATTTTTTGCTTCTTATATTATGATGTTTTATTCATTACACCAATGAGTAACCACATAACATTCTTCAATTCTCACACTGTTTTATGTTTCTCTATGCAGGGCAGTTTAAACATTCACAATGGTGACTTTTAAAAATTAAAAGTTTACTATTACAAAGTTTCTATAAATATTATTTATGAAATGATGATAAATAATAGGTTTATGGTAGATCTATAATCAGGGAAGCCAGCAATCCTTACTATTCATCCATTTTTTTCTCATAGATATTTCTACTGTAAAATTGATATAAGTACCTGAAATATAAGCATCCTCATAAAATAGATATGTTAACATTTTTAACATACAAGATCTTTTATGCTTTTCTGATAGCTAATTTGTTTGCTGATGTCTAGTTTATGACTTATGTATATTTTATTATTTTGCTTAATTTCATTGAATAAAATTGGGATAATCTTTGATAACAAACATTTTATGTACATGGCAATGAACATTCAACTAGTTATAAGTTACTTATATCTCTCTCTGAGATTAAAATGTTTTTGTTCATTTCACTTCAATATTAAATATTTTGGAATCTATAGGCATAAGACTGGGAGAATTGATCTCTATGGAGACCCATCTATTATATTTCCTATTGTTTTCCTATTTTCTGGGATATAACTGGACACATTTACAACATAGAGCCAAAGGGGATGGGGGAGATGGTGGATGGGATAGGGGGATTGAGGAGGGGTAACTGGAAAGGGGGGATCATTTGAGATGTAAATGAAAGAATGATTATAAAAAATAAACTAATATAAAAATTGGCAAAGTAATGCAGGCAAAATTCCCAGAGACCCACCTGCCATGTGGCTTGCCTGCAGCAGGAGCCACTATGATAAACAAGTATGTGGTGGAGAGATGAGAGAGAAAGAGAAGCAGAATGGTTTGATCATTTTGAAGAGAGATAAAAACTGTAGTCTGGTAGAGATGGAGAGAAATAACCTGCCCTGTCACCTGAGAACATGGTGAAGTACCAGTCTGTGCGCTACTGAGAGCCATGTTGGGTTGTGGCCATGCAGCAACACAGGTCTGTGTTGATGTCCCTGGATCATATATATTACCACTAAAGACCATTTGCATGTCATTGAACTGGCTGCTGCCTGGGAACATGTTGATGTCCAAAGGCTGTGCAGAACTGGCCCTGCCCCTCACTCTGCAGAATTCAGCAGTGCAGGTCATGTACTGCATGTAGACAACACAGAAGAGCATGGCTTGGTTGGGGGAGAATGAGTGAGCCAGCTCTGAGGATGTAAGTTTAGATATTGTGGTTAAGTTTTTATTATTTTTTTTAAACACCATCATAAATGCCAGAAAGATTCAGGAATAGGAGAGACACCTATTTTGGCTTTTACTTTCTGTGGTTTTTGTACAGAGTGATTTGGTTCTATGATTTTAGACATGAGCCAGGAAAAAGGAACACAATAGCAACAAAGCTGTGTTGTAACTAAAGCAGCTTGTTCCCTCTTACTCTAGAAATAGAAAGAAACATAAAAAGGGGTACTGACTCTCGATCAGTGACTTACTTCCAACAGCTAGGACCTATCTACCTCAACAAGGCCCACACATTCAGGTCTCTATCATGGCCCAAATTAGCACTTTTACATTCAGAGTGAATAGCATGAGCTACTGAGCCAAGTTTCAAATTCCAACAACTCCCAAAATGTTTGGATTTTGTAGAGCAAATGTGCTTTTGCCATTTACAAGAATCTCCAGCCCTAGCAGTTTTCAAAACTTCAAGCTTATAGTCTCTTCTGAAACTTATAGCCATCCATGCTCTAAGAGTATCTAAAATTTAAAAAGTAAGTTACCAAGTATATCTGGGAGCAGGAGATATAGTCTTCCCTGGGATGAACACATTAATTTTTTGTCCAGGGCCAAACTGTTAGCCCTGAAAATATAAATACAAGCAATTTTATATGAACCAGGAATGTTATATTACGGAATATATATATGCACATATGCCTTCAATAACAGTTAGTGAGATGATAGACCATGAATTTGAAGGATAATGGAGAACATGACCCTCATCTAAACTCAATGTGATATGTGTACAAGGAGTTTGGGTAGAAGTCCTTTTGAGGGCATGCCTACTATGATATCAAGAATTCAGACCATTGCAGAATACATGAATGTGTGATTCTTAAGCCTTTGAAGCAGGTTTATGGGACAGATATGAAAGATTTTGAAATTTTAATCTGTAAAGTCTCTACAAATCTTTAATAAGAACTTGGATGATTTTCATTTAAAAGACTAGAATTGCTAGAGGAAAGTAGACAGGTAAAGCCTAATTCATAAAATTTTAGAGAAGTAAAGGACTTTATTAGGCACCAGGGTAGAGGCCACTCCTATGACATTCCCGAAACAATCAGCCTGCATTCTACTTGAGAAATTGAGTAGGAAAAAATTTAAAAAGTTCCTGTTCTAATTTTTTTTCATAAGTTCCATATACCAGTGATATCTCTCATTGATGGGACTAATACTTTTCCCAAAAGTCATTGTTCATATTACAAAAAATGAATTGCACTAGGATTTAATACTACTTTATTAATTAATCAGAGGAAATTATATAAACCAAACCATACAATAAGATGATTTTCGTTACTTGGTTGACCATCAGAACTTGATGTAATACTCTACTGCTGAAGACACACTTTGATCACATGAAAAGGAGAAATCAAGCTGATACTGTTCTGAAAACTTCTTTATTGGCTTTTATAGTGCCTCAAGGGGCTCTCTAGGCTACTAATAAAAAATTTATCAACAGGTTTATCATGTTGTGATCACTATGAATTATAATAATGACCACTCTGGCAAGATATAAACATTTGTGCAATAGTGTTATTACTACTATAGAATTAACAAACAGGATTCTGATTAGATTTTAAGGCATGATGCACAGAATAGAACTTATGCCTGGTCCTATAAATCTAGTCATGATTCAATAGTTTGGAAGAACAGAGACTTTACAGGAGAAAATACTACTATTATTTAATGAAATGAACAAGATATAAAATGGCCTTTTAAATATTTGTTTATTCTTGTACCCATATGTAAGTGGATCACTTACACTTAGTAATGTATCAATAATAGCTGTGAAATATCTGTTTTCTACCTTAAATTGTATATGGTGATATAGCATCATTCTCACAGTGTATATTTTGTCTACATGATTTTGTTGGTTATGTTTGTTCTGAAAGTTAATAATTTTTACTTGCTAAATAAATGTTGAAAATTATAAGACAGAAAATATTGCATCAGGAAAATAATCATATATGTAGAAAAGATATCATTGCAATGAAAGGTAGAGAAATGTTGATCTAGCAACATGGCTGATCTTGTACATCCAGAAGTCTGGTAAATCTGGCTGAAGTACATACTTGCCCTTTGTACACACCTTTAATCCTTCTGACTGTAATCTTTTAGTACACACTTTTAGGCCCAAAGAGTAATGTCTAATTGAGAGGCAGACAAAGTGACAAATCAGAGAAATATTGACATATTGAATCAGAGGTAGAATATGCCCAACTCTGGAAAAAAGCTATTTAACAGCAGCACAGGGAGAGTGAAGCCAGTTAATTCAGTTCATCAGTGAGTTTGAAGTTGAGTTAGTCAAGAGTCATGCAATAGTTGTAATGCAGTGGAGTTGAGTTCACTCATGAGTTGATGCAGTTTAGTGCAGCTAAGCAGAAGCAGTTAAATTCAGGGAATAAGGAGCCAGAAGACTAGAATAAGCTGGCTGAGTTAGTTTGAGGACAAGCAGAGCAATTCAGTCAGAAGTAAAGAGATGCCAGTTTGAATCAGTCAGCTTGGAGAGGCATTTTTGAGTCAGTTGAACCAGCTAGCCAGAGTTCAGAAAGATCAAAAAGGATGAGCTTATTCAACAATAATCCTTCGATCCAGCAATTATGTATGACGAATAAAAGTTACTTTCACATTTTACAAATGATAAAAAATAAGATTGTGAAAACAGTTCAATTTGCCTTTTTATTTTGTCAAACATATTTTTGGTAAGCAAACAAAATAATCAGTTTTATTGGTATATTTGTATACATGTACATGACTCACTTATCTACTACTCTCAACCAGCCTTTTGCTCATTTTCTTCCTTTACACAAATAGTTCTCCTTTCAATATATGTACACACATGTATGTATGTATGTATGTATGTATGTATGTATGTATGTTTTATGTATATATGCATATATATGTGTGTGTATATATGTATATGTGTGTGTGTGTTTGTGAAAAATCTATAGTCAAATCTATAGTCTATATGTAAGAGAAACACAAAGTATTTTGTCATTGTCCTCCTTATCCTCTCTTTCTTTTTTTAAATATTTACTAACAAAAATTAATTTG
The DNA here is from genome assembly GCA_021653895.1 of Mastomys natalensis. Classification (NCBI taxonomy): domain Eukaryota; kingdom Metazoa; phylum Chordata; class Mammalia; order Rodentia; family Muridae; genus Mastomys; species Mastomys natalensis. The sequence continues at coordinate 132,628 of JAJTUV010001841.1, forward strand.
CATTGCTTCTGGAATCTTCAAAAGTGAAATAATCAAATGTGTATAATTGTACTCCTGTCTTCTTTTTGTCTGAATATTTTTATACATTTATTTATTAACATTTATATACATTCACATTCTGAGTAGGGATGTGGGGAGGTGTGGCTCGGGCTGGAGATATATGATCATCAAATTTCTTTCCTCTCAGCTTATAAATGTGGAAAAATTTTCTTGCACTATTTAATAATATTCAATATTTATTAGTGTTCTACATTTATTCATTTATTTAATAAACATCCTTGAATCACTTTTTATGTACATATCTGAGATAATAATTTGTACAAGCTATCATCCTGTAGAATTGTTAATTCATGTAATAAATATATTTCAACACAACAAAGACTTGCAAACTTTTCTTAAAACATGACTAAAATTTAAACTACCAGCAGTGGAGAATGAAATAAACATTTATAAGCTTATTTTACATATTTTATATTGATTCATTACTTGGACTTACCTGGTAATAAAATTAAGGACAAAAGCTTGTCACCTCTGACTTTATTTTCTCTTTGTCACTTTTACGTTGAGCCATGTGTGTACCTCTGCACACTTTCTTGTTAACCACTCAAAATGTATCTGTTTACTTATCTAAACATTCATCATGAATAAAGACATTGCTATGTTATTACACTAAACCTCAAGACTACTTTGAGTTCCAGAGGAACCAAAGTTAACAGGACAGCCTACTAGTAAGCAATTTGGTAATAAAGTGTACTAAGCCCCCTTTGGGATCTTTGCTGCTTCCCATATCCCCTGAATTTGGCTTCTTTGTTCTGTAACATACTTCCAGTATCATCCAGCCCAAACTAATACAAGCTGCTGACCATGGGATAAACTCTGAGAACTATGATCCAGACAAGTTGTCATTTTATTATTATTTCCTTCAGGAGTTTGTGAGGGTAAAGGAAGGGAAATCCTGTAAGCATGTTTGCAGGTTCTGGGATTTGGAACATTCACATTCTGATTAGGGATTTAGGGAGGTGCAGGTGGGGAGCTGAGGACATATGTCATCAAGTCTTTCCTCTCAGCTTATACACATGGAAAAAGCTACTTGTACTATTAGTGTTCAATAATATAGAGACAAAGTTAAGTATGTCATATATTCTCCAAAAGATAAATTTTAAATCTATGCTACAACTATACCCATAATCATCATGAATTAAATATGAGAAAATTTTATTATAATTTCTAAAATTTTATGAGCTATGAGAATATTAATATAATCTTTCCTATTTTGTGCATGTCTATTGAAGAATTCAACTGATCAGACAAAAACACTGCCAGACAAAAATATTCAATAACATTTAAAAAATAAGAAAGAAAAGTAAGAGCTATCATTGGTTAGAAAATCTTTTGTTTTAGAAGACCTAATTAGTGTATCCAGAACCCACATAATCTCCTCACAATTGTCTGTCATTCCTGTTCCATGAGAACCAAGACCTTCTCTAGCATCACAAACAAATAGACATGTATGAACAGCAAAGGCATCAATGCCCAGGTAATGTAAGGAATGGAGATTATGTCTCAATAGGAAAAGTTCTACTCAGTTTCATTGACATAATTCTCTGCTTTAAATACTACAGATATGTAGTAGTGTCAGGAAAATCAAGGATGGCAAATGGTAATTTTTTGATTCAAGATTGCTTTCACTATTTTTGTTTCGGTATCTCCACATAAATTTTAACATTTTTTTTTACCTGTCTGTGAATAAATATTCTAGCTTTTCATTAAGAATCTAAAATTAATTAAGCTTTTGTCAAATTTTTTGGCAAAAATTTGTAGATAGGTTTGGTAGGATGAAGGTTTTTACAACAATAAATATTTCCTTACAAAATCTAGTCAATCTGGTTGAATCTCAGTTGTGTTGTGTGTGTTGTGGTGTGTGTGTGTGTGTGTGTGTGTGTGTGTCCTAGCCTGCTGTGTCTAGGTATCCTAAGGGAGGGCTCCCCCTTCTCTGAGGAGAAGTTGAGAGGTAATTGGGGAGGGATTTGTAATGGTAGGACTGGGAGGAGAGGATGGGAGCTATATGGATATAAGGTCAATAAAAAATAAATAATTGGAAAATAATATCTATATTGTTATGTATATCTCCTGATGTTTAGAACACACACACACACACACAAAGAGAGAGAGAGAGAGAGAGGAGAGAGAGAGAGAGAGAGAGAGAGAGAGAGAGAGAGAGAGAGAGAGACTAGAGGTTTGTATGGTACAGAACTCAATACAAATATATAGAATAGAATGCAATAGATAAAATTGTCTCTGAGACTGGAAGCTGTGTAATTCAAGAATTTTTACCTCTATGCTTCCAATTCAAATAGTATAGTAGGTATTATATATAAGAAGATGGAGTAGACAAACAAAATACTAGAAGGTAATGATAGATTAAAAGTCTGGAAAATTACCTTCAGAGCAGAGGTAAAAGCCTGTATTGAAAGGATGAAAAGCAGTGCTTTTATGGCCAGACATAGCAGCAGTTGATTTGACACAGTAAATTGAATAACATATGCTAATGGTATTTTCTTTGTTTCCAAATTTTATTCTTAAGATTCCTGCGTATTGAAAGGCGCTGTTCACATTCAAGTCAGAGGCTGTTCCCTCAGGTGCTCTCCCACATGTTAGTCATATATGGCAAAGCCTTCACAAGCACACCTAGAACTTTGTTTTACTAATGTTCTAGGCATCTCATTAAGGTCACATAGCAAAATATTAATCAGATCAACTAATGTGATAACACACTGATCTATAAGGCCTGGAGTATTTTCATTTCTGATCCACCTATTAAGTCATAAATAATTTTTTTTTTTTTTGCTTCTGAGTCATCCCTGAACTTAAATTTTCACTTCACTTTCTTTTTTTCATTTTTAAAAATTATTTTTATTGGATATTATCTTTATTTACATTTCAAATGTTATTCCCTTTCCCTGTTCCTCCCAAAAACCTCTATCCCATCGCCCCTCCCTTGCTTCTATGTGGATGCCAAAAAATACTTGCTTAAATAGCTGTCTCCTGAGAGGCTTTGCTCCTGACAAAATACAGAGGCAGATGCTCACAGTCAACCACTGGACTGAGCGCGGAAACAAGAGAGGAGTTAGAGAAAAGACAGAAGGAGCTGAAGGTGTCTGCAATCCATAGGAAGAACAACAATATGAACAAACATCCCCCCCCCACTCCCCCAGAGCTCCCAGGGACTAAACTACCAACCAAGGAGTACACATGGAGGAATCCATGGCTCCAGCTACATATTAGCACAGGATGGCATTGTCTGGCATCAGTAAGAGGAGAGGACCTTGGTCCTGTGAAGGCTCGATACACCAGTGTAGGGGAATGCCGGGGCAGTGAGACTGGAGTTGGTAGTTGGGAGGAGGAGCACCCTCCTAGAAGCAAGGGGAAGGGGAATGGGATAAGGGGGTTCCGGAGGGGAAACCAGGAAAGCGGATAACATTTGAAATGTAAACAGCAGGCTATAAGCTATTGTAAACAGGCGGCTTCTGTGGAAATTTACCAGCCCAAGTAGTCATAGGTCATATAAATAGGCAGCCTCGGTGGACAGTACCAACTTAGATAAGGACAAGTGAATCATAGGCAGAGTCATAGTGACCTGTCCCCTGAACCTACACCCAGCTGATACCCTGTTCTGAAAGGTATCTGTACTCCCCTGAACACCTATGCTCCAGTGCCCTTCCCTTCCCCACATTGCCTTTTTGTGTTTATAACCCCTGTGTAAATAAGTAAATTATGATGTGATTTAAATAACTAAATAAATTTAAAAAAAAAACAATAAAAACAAACAAAAAATCCAAAAGCTATACAAGTGATTCTTTTGTGAGATTGATTTCATTTGGCTTTTCACATATATTCAATACCTGGATGTACTGAACACTTATTTCTATATTTATCTTTTTCTGAAAAATAATGCTTTTTGTTGCATACTTTATCATTAAAAATAAAATAAATACATATTCAAATATTAAGAGTTAAATGAATAAAAACATTTTGCAAAAAAACCTGAAAGATTATCTATAATATTTGTTCAGAAGTTGTCCGTTGCTAGAACTTCTGATTATTGACATCGCTAAGAAATGATTATCGAAAGCCTCCAGTCTGTGCTGAAGCTTTCTCTTGTTTGTCATTTATGACATTTTCATACTAAGAATTGAACTCAGGATTTTCTAGTTGTGGTGTAATAACTCTACCATAAGCCATAGTAGCTTCAGGACCCTGATTGTCCTTGCAGTATATTGCATTCTATTTTTGAAATATATTTTTTAACTTGTAAATTATTTACTATTATTTTTCTCAGGGAAATAAAGATGGGATAAAACAATAAAAAAAAAAAAACTCAATACATCCAATTGCTTCTGAAATTTTAGGTCCTGACATTTACCAACAATATCTTTGAAGAACAGTGATTTAAAAAAAAAAAAAAGGAAATCTTTAAATAAAAAAAATTATGGTAAAAAATTCATAAAAGATTGAATCGTTTGCATGGATTTTTTAGGAATTCTCTCAAAGCACACTTTACATCCTTGTTTCTAAAGCTATAGATGACAGGGTTCAACATTGGTATTATTAGGTATAGAACACAGAAGCCATCTTGTCAGTGTCTAAGGAGTGATTAGTCCGTGGTTGTAGATACATGAAGAGAAGTGTGCCATAGAACACAGTCACAGCCATCATGTGAGAAGCACAAGTAGAGAAGGCTTTCTTCCTTCCTTCAGATGAACGGATCCTCAAAATTGCAAGTATTATGTTGAAATATGATATAAGTACAATAATCATAGAGAAAAACAGGTTTGTCGCTGAGAAAATAAATACAACAGTTTCTGGAAGGTGAGTGTCAGAGCAGGACAGAGCTAACAGAGGGACATTATCACAATAAAAGTGGTTGATTACATTGGAAGAGCAATAAGAAACAGAAAACACACAAGGTGTCACAACAATGGCTGTAATAAAGCTAAAGAGGTATGTCAGAAACACCAGCAGAAGGCAGACCCGTCGAGACACCACCACCATGTAGAGCAGTGGGTTGCAGATGGCCACATAGCGATCATAGGCCATCACAGCGAGCATGAAGATCTCTGCTACAATGAAAACCAGGAATCCTCCAAGTTGCGTGGCACATTCATAGTATAGGGTAGTTTTCTTACTGACTAAGAAGTTGACCAGCATTTTAGGAGCAATGACAGTGGAGTTGCCAAAGTTGATGACGGCCAGGTGTCTGAGAAAGAAGTACATGGGAGTTTGCAGGCGTGAGTCCACGGTGGTGAGGGTGATGATGCCCAGGTTCCCTGCTGCTGTCAGCATGTAAATGATCAAGAAAAGAAAGAAAAGTGGTACCTGCAGTTCTGGACGGTCAGATACCCCCATGAGTACGAACTCCGTGACATGAGTGAAATTCCATGGAGCCATTATATATTCATCTTTTAATGTGGAAAATAAAATTATTAACAGATCACCATTTTTATCTGCCTTACACATTTGATTGCTAAGTGTCTCATTTTATTTAGAATGACAAACCTAAATCATATTAAATCATACTTATTCTTTTTCCTTTTCTGTGCATAAATATGAGAAACTGCAGGGAGTACTATGGCTTCAAAGTGTCTTGAACAACTGCTAATTAGCTATTGATATGGTTATACAAATGACAACATCATAAAGTACCTGTAGTATGTTTATATGCACATACACACACACAACTACTGCTATTTCAATTATAAAAATAAGCATCTCTGAGGAGCTGAGCCAATGTGACTGGATTATTTGGTTATTAGCTTTGCATCTTTCAGGATTTTTCATTGATTCCTCTTTCTTTTCTGATTCAGTTTCCTACAAACAAATCTATTCTTAGTTATTCATCCATCTTAGTATCTTATTATAAATCTCAATCCTTTTTAATCATAATTCATTTCTTCTGCCAGCTCATCCAGTCCTGCCATGTTGCTCTGGCTTCTAGTTTATTAAAATTCTATTAATTTCTTCTTGTATTCCTGTCTGGCATTTCCATTAGAGTTTAATTACTTCTATTTAAATTGTTTTTAAGAATTTCAATTTAGCACTAACAATATTTTCAAGTCTGAGTTTCACTTTGTGTCCCATTTTATATGATAACCCACAACCATCCCTCCACCTAACTTCTGAGTACGTTGTCAGTTGGATGTGGCACCCTGTTTGGTACTATTATTTGCAGTTTCTGATAAATTTTGATTGCTTTGATTTAGAATGGTAGAACATTGAATGTAAAGTATTTTTTATTTTTATATAACACAAAATCTGTCCATGCAAGTGTAGATTAATGATATGTGTTTATTAATAATCTGTTTATCATGTAATTATATATATATGTATAATTTGTTATATAAGTTCCACACTGTTCTATAAGCTAACTTTGGATATGGTTATTAATATTCTTATATAGCTTTCAATGGAGTAAATTATTTAAAAATCTATGTAAAGATTCATTTAAAAATTATCATTTTAAATGAATTTTTAAATTATTATTATTTAATAATTGTAAATTATTTAAAATCTATGCAAATGATATACAATGTATATCATTGTAACGTTATTACAAAACATCACTACTATGCAATTTTGTTTACTCTGGCTGACAGATTTGACTAGTTGTTGTTTACTCATTTTTGCTGATTTTTACAAAAAAGGTAATTTAGTTTTTATATTTTGTAAATTAAATGTTACAGTATTATATATACAGTAATATATATATATATATATATATATGTATATATATATATATATATATATACACACACAATATTATACACTGAGTTTTAGAGATCTGGCTTCACAAATTTTTCTGTATGTCTCTTGATTCTGAATTGTGAACAAAACCATTGACTCTTAAGATTGAGTGTTTTAAAAATTAGAGTATGTGATATCAAATAATATCTGTAATAACAAAAATGAATGTAAATCTGGTTTGCATGCTTGAAAACGAATGATCTGACTTTAAGAGTTGGCATACCTGTGTTACAGCTACTTTCCCTCATATTCTGTGTCACAGCACTCTGACTCCATAGAAGTGATTGTTTTCTTGGAAAGCCAGCTTCAGATGTACAGCATGATATAATTTATTTTAATGGTACTAATTCCTCTCTAGTTGCTACATATAAAATATAAAGGAGCATTTGCTTTGACATACAGTTATTTCTCTCAGTGTAATCTTACCTTAATATTAAGAGTCTATGGCATCATCAACAATTATCTTTTTTGCTAAAATTTGTAAAATTATTTTAAAGCAAGAGTTTCTGTGTGTATTTAATATATTTAATTGTTAAATCAATGATGTACTAAAACTTAACTAACAACAAGGCCAATGATATTATGATTTTGGTAAGCAAATATCACTGAAATAGACATGTTTAGAACTACTCAAATCTTCTCTTTGTTCTCATCAGAATCTTGTTTGAATTATCACTGGATGAAGTTTTTTAACTTTGCAAATTTTCTCAAATTAGCTTTCAAGTAGAAATATGTAATTGGTGAACCATTAGAAACTATCAGCAACTGAATATTTTAAAAAATCTTGATAATTTTACTACCTTCATTTTACTTCTCAAAGTTTCAGAATTTGATTTAGAAATGAAATTATAAAACATTTCTTAATTATCTTATGAGATTTCAATAGGTTATTCTACCACTTCTCAAAACCTAAGTATTCCTTTTCACTGTATGTGTTCTGGAATTCAACTCAGGGCCTTTTGGATGATATGCTGGTACTTTATCAAAGTGCTTAAAGTGCTTATTCCTGAGTTTTAGACATCTGGCTTCACAAATTTTTCTGTATGTCTCTTGATTTTGAATTGTGAACAAAACCATTGACTCTTAAGTAGCAGAAAATATTTCTGCTTTTCAGTAGACAACAATTCAAAGAGAGAGAGAGAGAGAGAGAGAGAGAGAAAGAAAGAAAGAAAGAAAGAAAGAAAGAAAGAAAGAAAGAAAGAAAGATCTCACCTTTTACTGTTAGTAATCTTGTAAACAATTTTTGAAAACATAGAATTATGAATGTCTAAGACTCATCAGATGTCTCTTCTATTCTGCCAATTCTATGACAGATTAAAAAACCTCTTTGTGCTCGATGGAAAATTCCACTTTATTCACAAATTCTTCCTCTGTATTAGCAGCCCAGGCCAATTTTCAATAGAGAAACTGGATATAAGTAATAATATCTCTGTCCAGATCCTGCACTCTTAGATCAGAATCATGAGTTCCTAGGGAAAGAATTTAAGTGTTGATCAATTGAATGTTTTAACAGACATCTGGACTCTGAATTTCAACCAATAAATAAGTGAAATATGTCATACAACCTATCAGTAAGAACAATCTGCTAAGACCTACAACCAATATGATGACCCTATGAAGATAACTGAACAATTATACACATTTTTGTCCCTAAAGATTAGCTCATTGAAATGTATTCACTTGTTTGCTGAAGTCCCTTAACATAAGAAATTTACTTTTGAAAGTAAGTGTTTGATTCCAGAGGGAAAGGAAGACATATGGCAAGCTCATTAGCAAGTCCCCACTCATCTCTCCACAAAGGTGAAACAAGAATGCAGCTCATGGCTTCACCTGGATGTTTATGCTAGCAGGTAGATGTAATGACTGCATCAAATTATTCATTATTTGTCTATTTTGTGATGTATCTCTGTACAACATTCTAATTTGAAAGAATTGGAAGTGCTGAGAATCTCACTGGGAAGAAGATCAATTTTTGAGACCACAGTATATGTCCTAGATATTTAATTTTAAATATAGTGATAGAATGATTACAAGTCTACTATTCTGCTCAAAGAGCAAACAAAGATATATGAGACATAAAATCTATTTACTCTACAATATGTATAGTTGTGTCATCCAGAACAAATTTGTTTAATTTTTCTAAAATTTGGAAAATAAACAATTTTAAGTTTGGCAAAAATTTATAATACAAAATTATTCTTTTTAAATATCAGTTAATAAACCTGTTTCACACTTAATTTGGGTAGGGGTAGAGTTACTTTTATTGAGTAAGTTTTCATTTCTTATTTACCAATTTTAATTATATTTTAAGATTTTCTTTGTTTTTTGTTTTATATTTTTTATTACATTATACTTTTATATTATTGAAAAAATTTAAATTTAAATATCATTTTCTTTTGCTCCCACAATCCTTCCAGTTTCTTTCCCACACCCTACTCAGCAAACTTTAATTAATTAATCAAAAGCAAACATAGAAAAGAAGCAAAATATATAACAACAAAACCAAGGAAAAAAATAAAACCACACCTCAAATGAAACAACAACAAAATCTACCAAACTGTTATGAAATAAAAGCACACAACAAAACTGTAGAGTACATTATATTTTGGTCAACTACCCACACAATCAAAAATATAATTTTTACTTTTCTATTATTTTAATTATATGTATGTATATACATATCTGTGTGCAGATATGTGCACCTAAGTACAGGTGTCTACAGAGGCCAGAGAATGGCATTTGATCCTAATAAACTGGAATTACAAGCAGTTGTAAGCAATCTGACACGGGTACTTGAAACTAAAATTTAGGTCCTAGGCAAGAGAATTATGCACTTTAATCACTAAACTATTTCTCTAGCCCCCTAATTAATTTTACAAATATTTTGCAAATATTTTCATTTATCTAGCATTATTTTTTGTGTTTATATGTCTCTGTGTATATATAAATGTCAGAGCAGAGCTTTCAGGAATCAGTTCTCTCTTTCCATCTTTGGTGAGTTCTGGTTATTAAACTCATTAAATGTTGTCAGTTGTATCAGGTTCATTTAAACACTGAGCTTCTTATGTATCATTTACTCCGAATATTATAATCTCTGGAAATGAAAAACCATTACATCACTACTATAGACTATACTCTACACAGTTTATGTTTCCATAGGTGCTCAACGTTTCTCTAATTAATTTAAGTTTCTTGTTTTAACCAGTATTTTATATTTTGTATGACATTTATAAAGTATATTAAATTCAATGAAACATTTTCTGTATCCATTCTTCTGTTGAAGGACAACTGGGTTCTTTCCAGCTTCTGGCTATTATGAATAAGGCTGCTATAAACATAGTGGAGCATGTGGCCCTGTTGCATGTTGAAATATCTTCTGGGTATATACCCAGGAGGGGTATAGCTGGGTCCTCAGGTAACACCATGTTCAATTTTCTGAGGTATCGCCAGACTGCTTTCCATAGTGGTTGTACCAGCTTGCAATCCCACCAACAATGGAGGAGTGTGGTAAATTTACACAATGGAGTACTACTCAGCCATTAAAAATAATGAACTCATGAAATTCTTAGACAAATGGATGGAGCTAGAAAATATCATCCTGAGTGAGATGACCCAATCACAAAAGAAAACACATGGTATGCACTCACTGATAAGCGGATATTAGCCCCAAAACACACAATACCTAAGATGCAACGCATAAACCTCATGAAACTCAAGAAGAAGGAGGAAGACCAAAGTGAGGGTGCTTTTGTCCTTTTTAGAACGAGTATCAAAAGATTCAAGCAGAGCTCCCAGGATCTAAACCTCCAGCCTGAGAACAGATAGGGGCAAGCTGTCCTCTGAGAGGCTCTAACCAGCAGCTGACTCAGACAGATACAGACATCCAGAGCCAAACAGTGGATGGAGCTTGAGGACTCTTAAAAAAGAATGGGTGGAAGGATTGTGGGCCCTAAGGAGATAGGAACTGCACAGGAAGATCAACAGAGTAAACCAACCTGAACCCTTGGAGCTCTCAGAGACTGAATCACCAACCGTGGAGCATATCTAGTCTACACAGATCTAGCTCCATGGGCTGAACCTAGGCCTCCCTGCACATATGTTGTAAATGTGCAGCTTGGTTTTCATGTAGGTCTCAAACATCTGGAGTGGGGCTATCCCAAAACATGCAGCCTGTATATGGAGTATGGTCTTCTAAAAAAAAACAGTTGTTCAGTTGTTCATGGAATATTATTTTTTTATATCTCTTGTATTCAGTTTGCAACTACTTCATTGAGAATTTTTGTATGTATATTCATGAGGGATACTGGACTATAATATTTTTTTGTTGGGTTTATACTTGATTTCACTATTTCAATATTATTTGCTTTGTGAAGGAGCTTATTGTGGTTCTGAATTTTTTTAAACATAACTCAAAAAGTATTGCTTGTTTGAAGGCTCTATAGAATTCTTGTATAAGTATATCTGACACTTGGTATTTTGCTTGTTTGTTTCTTTTCATTTTATTCTGTTTGAATGCTTTTTAAATTTTTTTGATTTGCTGAAAATAAAAAAAAAAAAAATTCAATGAAACAAATTTTCTTAGTGTTTCATCTAATTCTAGTTCATTGTTTATAAAAGTTGTATAATAACATAAAAAACATTTTGAAAAATATTCATGAGTTAAATTTTAATAAAATGTAAAATATCGAAATGTTTAAAATGGCTAATTTTAAACATCATCACACATGATGTGGTATTGAAAGTAATATTATTTATATTAGAGGGGAATTACTGAGTTAAATTCATTTCTGAGTGTATGTCTAAATGTGGATGTTAGTAATTTTTATATTTCTTTCAAATTAATTTATTTAATTCAAAATTAATTAATTTCACTGAAGTTAATTCATGGTAATGAAATATAGTGAAATTGCAATACTTTAAACATTGTAATCCTTTATGATTATTAGTGACTAATGTAATTTCACTTTTTCATGTTGATTTTCTACTAATAATAAATTGGACTATTTTCTTTTTTGATGTTTTATTTCTAGTTGTTGTTATTATTATTATTATTATTATTATCATCATCTTTAATCTTTTTATACAATCCAGTCGTTATCCCCCTCCTTTTCTGCCCTACGACAGTTCCTTATACCATTCCTCTTCTCCTGACTCCAAGAGGAAGTCCCCACACTCCCATATCATCTCCAACACCCTGCCAGGCCTCCCTGTTCTGTGGGGCTTCAAGACTCTCAAGGGTTAGGTGATGCTTCTCGCATTGAGGCCAGACCAGGCAGTTCTCGTATATGTATCTGGGGTCTCGGAACAACTAGTGTGTGCTGCCTGATTGGTGGCTCAGTGTCTGAGAGATCTTGGATGTCCAGGTTTGTTGAGACTGCTGGTCTTCCTATGGGGTCACCCTTCTCAACTTCTACAAGCCTTTCCCTATTTCAACCACAGGGTTCCCCGACTTCAGAGCATTGGTTGGGTGTAAGTATCTGCTTTTGTCTCAGTCAGCTGCCTGTTGGGACCTTCAGAGGCCAACTTTGCTAGGCTCTTGTCTGTAAGCACATCATAGCATCAGTAATAATGTCAGTCCTTGGAACCTCCTCCAATTTGGGCCTGTCACTGGATTTTCTTTTCTTCAGGCTCTTCTCCATTTTTGACCCTGCAGTTCTTTTAGACAGGAACAATACTGGATCAGATTTTTTGACTTTAGGATGGCAACTCCATCTCTCCACTTGATGCTCTGTCTTTCTTCTGGAGGAGGGCTCTACAAGTTCCCTATCCCCACTGTTAGGCATTTCATCTAAGGTCCCTTCTTTTGAGTCTTGAGATTCTCTCACCTCCCAGGTCTCTGGAACATTCTAGAGGGACCTCCACCTCCTACCTCCAGTGGTTGTATATTTCCATTCATTCTGCTGGCCCTCAGGGCTTCATTCCTGGTCCCCTGGCTAAACCTGATCATGTTCCCTTTTCTGTGTCCCTCTCCCTCCAGTCTCACACCCAGTTCCCTCCCTCCCTCTGTCTCTTGCTTTCTTTCTCCCTCCCAAATGGAATTGAAACATCCTCACCTGGGCTCTTTGGCTTGCTAACCATGAGTTCTGTGGATTATATCCTGGGTATTCTGTACATTTTTGGTTAATATCAACTTATTAGTGAGTACATACCATGAATATCGTTTTGATTCTTTAATACTTCACTCAGGATGATATTTTATAGTTCCAGTCATTTCCTTACAAAAGTCATGATGTCCTCATTCTTAATGGATTCTTCTGTTGTGAGACATCTGGGTTGTTTCCAGCTTCTGGCTATCCAGATAAGGCTGCTATGAACACAGTGGAGTACGAGTCCATATGGTATGGTGGGGCATCTTTTGGGTGTGTGTGCACCAGTGGTATAGCTGGGTCTTCAGGTAGATCTATTTCCAATTTTCTGAGGAACCTCTAGAGTAGTAGTATCAGATTTCAATCCCACCAGCAATGGAGAAGTGCTCCCCTATCTCCACATTCTCTCTAACGTGTACTATCACCTGAGATTTTGATCTTAGCCATTCTGATTGGTGAAAAGTGGGTCATTTTGATTTGCATTTCAATGATCACTAAGAACTTTGAACTTTCTTTAAGTGCTTCTCAGCCATTTAAGATTCCTCTATTGTAAATTCTCTGTTTAGTTCTATACCCCATTTTTTAAACTTTTTGCGGTTTTATTTTTTTGCAGGTTAGCTTCTTGAGTTCTTTATATACTTTGTATATTAGCCCTCTATCAGATGTATAGTTAGTGAAGATTTTATTCTCAATCTGTAGGTTTCTCAATTTTTCCTATGACTATGTCCTTTGCCTTACATTACACTTGCTTATCAAATTGATACAATTAAAGGCTATTGCTGAAACCAATACAGTACTCACTGTAGCTTGGGCCAAAGTAAAGGATGTCTTTTCACCAGAAAACACAAAATGTCTACTTAATAGATTAAAGTTTTATGTACAAGAATAAAAACAATACAGCATTTAAACAATTTTTATGATTTTAATTTTGAGAATTTCATAATGTACAAATAAGATCAGGCAATAAAAATAAATATCAAGCCAATAAATGTAAATAAAAGAAACATTTATATAAGTTTTTGTAGCAGAATTTAAGCTTTTATGTGAATTGATACATTCATTTAGAGGCACATATACACTGAAATAGAAAAAGTAGACAACACAAAAAGCTATAGATTGTTTGACTGACAAAATACGACAAGTTAGCAAGCACCAGGGGCATCAAAGATGAAAGTAAGGTTGATGACAAAAAAGGGGAAGGATCCTCGATTCTCCTCATGGAATGAGACATTTGGTTAAGGTCTATGGTGAGTTACAAGCCAAGCTCAGCATGTATTTTTCCCTCACTTCGATCAATTTAGATTTTCATACAACTCATAGAAATGAATGAATCGAAAAAGCTAAAGAATATGTTTACATAAAATGCAACACATTCATTCATTAAGGAAACTTAATGAATCAAGTATTTAATCACCATTTAAGCCCTGTTTTACAGTTCTTATTATTTCTAAAGAACAAAGCTATACCACCAAATCCTCTGATCTTTATGCTTTTCTAAGAATATTTTATGTGATCATATATCTTGTTATTGAAATAGCAATCCAACAATCCTCAGTAAAAGGGATTGAATTCTATTGATTTCTTCATAAATTTATGTACAGGATTTAGATGTTTGACTACTAATAATGTTAACAAATGATTTTGTTCAGTCTTTGTAATTTTGAAACATTTTGTATGAAAGATAATAAATGAGGGACTCAATCTATGAATCTATGTTGATTTCAAAAGAAAACACTATGTACTTTTTTTCTGTGTCCTATGGAGAGCATCTTTTACATCTTTATTCCTCAAGCTGTAGATAGGGATAACCATGGTGTAAAAAACTGAAGCTAATTTATCAGTCTCAAAGGAATGACTGGATTGGGGCTGCATATACATAAATATCAAAGTCCCTTAGAAGACAGTGACCACTGTCAGATGGGACCCACAAGTGGAGAAAGCCTTGCACCTGCCCTCAGCAGAGTTCATCCTGAGAATGGCTATGAGGATGAGCACATAGGACACAAGAACAAGTAGGAGAGAGAAAATCAAATTAAAAGCTGATAAGCACAACAATATTATTTCAATTTATCGTGTGTTTGAGCAGACCAAAGATAACAAAGGAAGACTGTCACAGTAGAAATGGCTGATGACATTGGAGCCACAGAAAGACAAAGTGAAAATCTTAATTGTGATTAGAAGAGCCACAATTGTACAGTAAAGATAAGGGATTACTACGAGCACCCAGCATAGTCTTTTTGACATGATGACCATATAGAACAGAGGCTTACAGATGGCCACATATCTGTCATAGGACATTGCAGACAGAATATAAATTTCACAAGCAATGAACATACTAAAGAAAGACAACTGGATAGCACAAAATAAAATGATATTGTATTTTTATCTACAAGAAAATTTTGTAACATTTTGGGTCCCACTGCTGTTGAGTAACCAAGGTCTGTAGTAGCCAGGTGTCTGAGAAAAAAGTACATGGGTGTATGCAGCCTGGAGTCCACCATGGTAAGGATGATCATGCCTAAGTTCCCACCAGTGTGATCAGATAGATGATGAGAAACAGTCCAAACAATGGGGCCTGCAGCTCAGGGCGATCAGTGATGCCCTTCAGGATGAATTCAGTCACCACTGTGAGGTTGTGGTTATCCATTCAGGTTTACAGAATGTCCTGTTTGGAGTAGAGACATTTGCACTGTGAATAGATTTCAAATATCATATTATTCAAAGTAGCTTCAATAAAATATCTCCAATTATTTTAATTTATTTTTGAAAATTAATCTATTTCAAAGATATACACATACTGTTATGCATATAAATGTACAAAGATATGCAGACATGTTATTGGAAAGACACAAATATGAATCTTTGGTCCTCATTCAATGAAAGTTTTTTTTTTTTTTTTTTTTTTTTTTTGGCTTTCCTCATGTGTATTTATTTATTTATTTATTTATTTTTTATTGGAAATTTTTTTTTTTTTTACATTTCAGATATTCTCCCCTTACCCCATTTCCCCCCCTCCCTCCTAGGAACTCACTATCCCATCCCCCATCCTCCTGTCTCCACATTGGTGTACCCCCACCAACTCTCCCCCGTACCTCACCTCCCCACCCTCGGATATCCCCCCCCCCCTTGTCCAGCCTTCATGGGACCAAGGATCTCTTCTCCCACTTATATATATAGCTCCCTTGCATATATAGCTGGAGCCATGGGTCCCTCCCTAAGCGCTCCCAGGCTGGTGGTTTAGACCCTGGGGGCTCTGGTTGGTTGGGATTGTTGCTTTCCTCATGGTGTTGCGAATGCTCTCAACTCCTTCAGCCTTCACTCTATCTTCTCCATTGGGAACCCCATGATCAGTTTAATGGTTAGCTGTGGGCTTCTGCCTCTGAATATGTCAGACTCTTGCAGACTTCTAAGGAGACAGCTATATCAGGCTCCTGTCAGCATGTACATCCTGACATCCACATCAACCTCTACCTTTGGTGACTGCACATAGGATGGATATCCAGGTGGAATGGTCTGTCTCTCCTTCGGTTTCTGTCCTGTACTGTGTCTCCATATTTGCACCCTTGAGTATTTTGTTACTCCTTCTAAGAAGGACTGAAGCCCCCACTACTTGGTCATCATTCTTCATGAGCTTTATGTGGTCTGTGAGTTGAATCTTGGGTATTTCAGGCTTCTGGGCTAAAATCCAATAATCAGTGAGTGAATACCATGTATGTTCTTTTGTGATTGGGTTACTTCACTCAGGATGATATTTTCTAGTTCCATCCATTTATATAAGAATTTATCAAATTCATTGTTTTTAATAGCTGAGTAATATTCCATTGTATAAATGTACCACATTTTTTGTAACCATTCCTCTGTTGAAGGGCATCTGGGTTCTTTCCAGTTTCTGGCTATTTTAAATAATGCTGCTATGAACATAGTGGAGCATATGTCCTTGTTATGTGTTAGAGCATCTTCTGGATATATACCCAGGAGTGGTAGAGCTGGGTCCTCAGTAGTGATATGTCCAATTTTCTGAGGAACCGCCAGAATGTTTTCCAGAGTGGTTGCACCATCTTGCAATCCCACCAACAATGGAGGAGCGTTCCTCTTTCTCCACATCCTCGCCAGCATCTGCTATCACCTGAGTTTTTGATTTTAGCCATTCTGACTGGTGTGAAGTGGAATCTCAGGGTTGTTTTGATTTGCATTTCCCTGATGACCAAGGATGCTGAACATTTCTTTAGGTGCTTCTCGGCCATTCGCATTTCCTCAGTTGAGAATTCTTTGTTTAGCTCCTTACTCCATTTTTTAATTGGGTTATTTGGTTGTCTAGAGTCTAATTTCTTGAGTTCTTTGTATATATTGGATATTAGTCCTCTATCAGATGTGGGGTTGGTAAAGATCTTTGCCCAATCTGTTGGTTGCCGTTTTGTCCTATTGACAGTGTTCTTTGCCTTACAGAAATTTTGCAATTTTATGAAGTCCCATTTGTCAATTCTTGATCTTAGAGCATAGGCCATTGGTGTTCTATTCAGGAACTTTTCCCCTGTGCCTAGGTATTCAAGGGTCTTCCCCACTTTCTCTTCTATTAGTTTCAGTGTGTCTGGTTTTATGTGAAGGTCCTTTATCCACTTTGACTTGAGCTTTGTACAAGGAGATAGGAAAGGATCAATTTGCATTCTTCTGCATGTTGTCCTCCAGTTGAACCAGCACCATTTGTTGAAAATACTGTCCTTGTTCCACTGGATGGTTTTAGCTCCTTTGTCAAAGAGTAAATGACCATAGTTGTGTGGGTTCATTTCTGGGTCTTCAACTCTGTTCCACTGATCTTCCTGCCTGTCTCTGTACCAATACCGGGCAGTTTTTATCACTATTGCTCTGTAGTACAGCTTGAGGTCAGGGATGGTGATTCCTCCAGAAGTTCTTTTATTGTTGAGGATTTTTTTTGCTATCCTGGGTTTTTTGTTGTTCCAAATAAATTTCAGAATTTCTCTTTCTAGTTCTGTAAAGAATTGAGTTGGTATTTTAATGGGGATTGCATTGAATCTGTAGATTGCTTTTGGCAAGATGGCCATTTTTACTATATTAATCCTGCCAATCCATGAGCATGGGAGATCTTTCCATTTCCTGAGATCTTCTTCAATTTCTTTCTTCAAAGACTTGAAGTTCTTGTCATACAGATCTTTCACTTCCTTGGTTAGATTCACCCTGAGGTATTTTATATTATTTGTGACTATTGTGAAGGGTGTCATTTCCCTAATTTCTTTTTCAGCCTGTTTGTCTTTCATGTAGAGAAAGGCTACTGATTTGTTCGAGTTGATTTTATAACCTGCCACCTTGCTGAAGTCGTTTATCAGGTTTAGGAGTTCTCTGGTGAAGTTTTTGGGGTCACTTAAGTATACTATCATATCATCTGCAAATAGTGATATTTTGACTTCTTCCTTTCCTATTTGTATTCCTTTGACTTCTTTTTGTTGTCTAATTGCTCTGGCTAGGACTTCCAGTACTATATTGAATAGGTAGGGAGAGAGTGGGCAGCCTTGTCTAGTCCCTGATCTTAGTGGGAATGCTTCAAGTTTCTTTCCATTTAGTTTGATGTTGGCTATTGGTTTGCTGTATATTGCTTTTAGTATGTTTAGGTATGGGCCTTGAATTCCTGATCTTTCCAAGACTTTTACCATGAAGGGATGTTGGATTTTGTCAAATGCTTTCTCAGCATCTAATGAGATGATCATGTGGTTTTTTTTCTTTGAGTTTGTTTATATAGTGGATTAGATTAATGGATTTCCGAATATTGAACCATCCCTGCATTCCTGGGATAAAGCCCACTTGATCATGATGAATGATTGTTTTGATGTGTTCTTGGATTCGGTTTGCTAGAATTTTATTGAGTATTTTTGCATCAATATTCATAAGAGAGATTGGTCTGAAGTTCTCTTTCTTTGTTGGGTCTTTGTGAGGTTTAGGTATGAGTGTGATTGTAGCTTCATAGAACGAATTGGGTAGTGTTCCTTCTGTTTCTATTTTGTGGAATAGTTTGAAGAGAATTGGTATTAGGTCTTCCTTGAAGGTCTGATAGAATTCTCCACTAAAACCATCTGGTCCTGGGCTTTTTTTGGTGGGGAGACTTTTAATGACTGCTGCTATTTCTTTAGGGGTTATGGGACTGTTTAGATGGTTTATTTGCTCCTCATTTAACTTTGGTACCTGGTATCTGTCTAGAAAATTGTCCATTTCATCCAGATTTTCCAGTTTTGTTGAGTATAGGCCTTTGTAGTAGGATCTGATGAGTTTTTGAATTTCCTCAGTTTCTGATCTTTTCAGATCTGATTTTATTAATTTGGGTACTGTCTCTGTGCCCTCTGGTTAATCTGGCTAAGGGTTTATGGATCTTGTTGATTTTCTCAAAGAACCAACTCCTGGTTTTGTTGATATTTTGTGTAGTTCTTTCTGTTTCTACTTGGTTGATTTCAGCCCTGAGTTTGATTATTTCCTGACACCTACTCCTCTTGGATGTATTTGCTTCTTTTTGTTCTAGAGTTTTCAGGTGTGTAGTCAAGTTGTTAATGTGTGCTCTCTCCAATTTCTTTCTGTAGGCACTTAGAGCTATGAGTTTTCCTCTTAGCACTGCTTTCATGGAGTCCCACAAGTTCTGGTATGATGTTTCCTCATTTTCATTAAATTCTAGAAAGTCTTTAATTTCTTTCTTTATTTCTTCCTTGACAAAGTCATCATTGAGTAGGGCATTGTTCAGTTTCCACATGGATGTGGGTTTTCCCTTGGTTCTGTCATTATTAAAGACCAGCCTTAGTCCGTGGTGATCTGATAGAATGCAGGGGATTATTTCAATCTTTTTGTATCTGTTGAGGACTGTTTTGTGACCAATTATATGGTCTATTTTGCAGAAGGTACCGTGAGGTGCTGAGAAAAAGGTGTATTCTTTAACTTTAGGATGAAATGTTCTATAGATATCTGTTAAATCCATTTGGTCCATAACTTCTGTTAATTTCAGTGTGTCTTTGTTTAGTTTCTGTTTCCACGATCTGTCCATTGGAGAGAGCGGGGTGTTAAAATCCCCCACTATTATTGTGTGAGGTGCAATGTGTGCTTTGAGCTTTAGTATAGTTTCTTTTATGTATGTAGGTGCCCTTGCATTTGGAGCGTAAATGTTCAGAATTGAGAGTTCATCTTGGTAGATTTTTCCTTTGATGAGTATGAAGTGTCCTTCCTTATCTTTTTTGATTACTTTTGGTTGAAAGTCGATTTTATTTGATATTAGAATGGCTACTCCAGCTTGTTTCTTGGGACCATTTGCTTGGAAAATTGTTTTCCAGCCTTTTACTCTGAGGTAATGTCTGTCTTTGTCACTGAGGTGTGTTTCTTGTATGCAACAAAATTCTGGGTCCTGTTTATGTATCCAGTCTGATAGTCTACGTCTTTTTATTGGAGAATTGAGTCCATTGATGTTAAGGGATATTGAGGAAAAATGATTGTTGCTTCCTGTTATTTTTGCTATTAAGGTGGAATTATGTTTGTGTAGCTACCTTTTTTTTGGGGGGTTGTTGGAAGATTACTTCCATGCTTCTTCTAGGTTGTAGTTTCCTTCCTTGTGTTGGCGTTTTCCGTCAATTATCCTTTGAAGTGCTAGGTTTGTGGAAGATATTGTGCAAATTTGCTTTTGTCATGGAATATCTTGGTTTCTCCATCTATAGTGATTGAGAGTTTTGCTGGATATAGCAGTCTGGGCTGGCATTTGTGTTCCCTTAGGGTCTGTATGATATCAGACCAGGATCTTCTGGCTTTTATAGTTTCTGGTGAAAAGTCTGGTGTAATTCTTATAGGTCTGCCTTTATATGTTACTTGACATTTTTCCCTTACTGCTTTTAGTATTTTTTCTTTGTTTTGAGCATTTGGTGTTTTGATTATTATGTGACTGGAGGTATTTCTTTTCTGGTCTAGTCTGTTTGGTGTTCTGTAGGCTTCTTGTATGTTTATGGGTGTCTCGTACTTTAGGTTGGGGAAATTTTCCTCTATAATTTTGTTGAAGATATTTACTGGCCCTTTAGATTGGGAATCTTCACTCTCATCTATACCTATTATCCTTAGGTTTGGTCTTCTCATTGCATCTTGGATTTCCTGAATGTTCTGTGTTAGGAGCTTTTTGCATTTTGCATTTTCTTTGACTGTTGTGTCGAGGTTTTCCATGGTATCTTCCGTGCATGAGATTCTCTCTTCTATCTCTTGTATTCTGTTGGTGATGCTTGCATCTGTGACTCCTGATCTCTTTCCTATGTTTTCTATCTCCACAGTAGTCTCCCTTTGAGATTTCTTTATTGTTTCTATTTCCAGTTTTAGATCCTGGATGGTTTTGTTCAATTCCTTCACCTGTTTTGTTGTGTTTTCTTGAAATTCTTTAAAGGATTTTTGTGTTTCCTCTTTAAGGGCTTCTACCTGTTTACCTGTGTTCTCTTTCAATTCTTTAAAGGATTTTTGTGTTTCTTCTTTAGGGCTTCTACCTGTTTACCTGTGTTCTCCTGTATTACTTTAAGGGAGTTACTTATGTCCTTCTTAAAATCCTCCATCATCATCATGAGAAGTGATTTTAATTCTGAGTCCTGTTTTTCCTGTGTGATGGAGTATCCAGGGCTTGCTATGGTGGAGAACTGGGTTCTGATGATGTCAGGTAACTTTGGTTTCTGTTGCTTGTGTTCTTGCGCTTGCCTTTCGCCATCTGGTTGACTCTAGTGTTACCTGTGCTCACTGTGTCTGACTGGAGTCTGTCTTTCCAGTTATCTTGCTTGTGTCGGATCTCCTTGGATTCCAAATGTCTCTGTGTTCCTGTGATCCTAAGCTCCTTCTGCTCTGGATGCAATAGGTCTTCTAGGATGTCTCAGGATCCGATGTTTCCACAGGCGCAGACCAGCTAAGTGTCCTCTGCACTGGATGCAGTATGTCCCCTAGGTTGTCTCAGGATCAGGTGTTTCCACCAGAGCAGACCAGCTAAGGGACCTGTGCTCTGTGTGCAGTGGGTCCCTCCAGGATGTCTCAGGATCCTGTGTTTCCACAGGAGCAGACCAGCAACGGGCCCGCCCCAGGCCAAAGGACCAGGGTCCGGGCGCAAGGGAAGTTATAGTCCGGAGGGGCGGGCTTTGGGTGCCTGCTAGTTCCTTAAGCCCCACCTGGCTCCCGGTTGTAACTCTGGGGTTTGGGCTAGTGGGCAAGGTGACTTACCCTCTGCTCTGTGTGCAGTGGGTCCCTCTAGGATGTCTCAGGATCCGGTCTTTCCACAGGAGCAGACCAGCAACGGGCCCGCCCCAGGCCAAAGCTCAATGAAAGTTTTAATTAGAGTATAATGTAACTCCTTTAAAATAATATTTACCTTTCCTAACTATAATGAGAAGAGCCAATTTAATTCAATATTAAACATTTTAATCTGGAGAACATCCTCTTACACCTAATATGTAGCCAAAGATTCATTCAGCCTCAAAACCTATTAATAATCTCAGGATGTGGGAATTTTGCTATACAGACAGATGTACATGTCAAAATTAATACCTATAAAATTATATGAATAGATATAGAACATCTTGCAAACATAACATAGAACTCAATGTAATAAGGCATGTCTGAATAATTCCAATGTACCAGAGGGAAAATCACAGGAGGATAACAAATTTTACTTTTGATAACAGTTGTACGTGTTGATATTTTCTGCGTAAAGTCAGAAATAAAACAATTTACAACTGTAATCATGGAAGAAAATGCTGCCTCTGAGTAAATGAGAACAAAATTCCCCAGCAGTCACAGTTCTGTGTACAGCTGATTGTATTTAATTGACATTTCACTCACTTAACAGGCTGTTTTCATGTGTGGTTACCTGATATTATTACATTCTCTATATATACACTTTATATATTATGCATGCAAAATTATCAATTATTACATAACTGAAAATCACCCAGTTTTGGTCTCTTTTGCATTGGTTTAATTTGCATTAATATAAAAGTCAAAAATTAAGTGTACTTAATATCAATTTTCTTATACGTAAAGACAGACATGAATGTTTTCCTCTGAAGAGATTTAGGACTCAAGGAAAAGAAAAAAACATTCTTTAGTACAAATTATTTTGTTCATTGACATGAACAAATTAATGAATGCTATTTTTCATTACTCTAATGTCAGAAAATTGTAGTTAGTACAAAAAAGAAGATTTCCATTGTCATGATGATATTTTGAGTATCTCTTGACTCTCAAGTAATGGTTTTCATACTCATTGTAAAACAAAGGATCCTTTTATCAAAGGAGCAGGCAATGCCTCAGAGAGATCTTTCCTCAGGTAAAACTACTGAATACTGGGACTTGAATTTGAGCAACAGGACACAAGGATGGAAGTGGAGAGCTGACTCATGAACTTGTCCTCTGATCTCTATACATGTGTACTTACACATAATTAATTAATTAATATATTGTAAATTTTTTAAAATATTAAAAGTAATCATATCAAAAATCACATTAAAAGTAATTTACAAAAGAGTAAATTTTTCCTCTACAAAAACCATTTGTTAACATTTCAATTATTTAAGTTTTTTTAACATACTAGGTATTATTGTGGTCTTTTCATGAATATATTTTTTCCTGCATTGTTCTAATTCCCCCCCTCCATCCTTTGTATAGTTCTTTTCTTTATGTCAGATGCTTGACCACTAGGGGTTTATGATAATTTTTGGAAGGTACTCTTAGTAAATTTAGGAACAAATACAATTGAGTACTGGTAAGAAAATATTATTGACTTAATACTTTCGTTCTCAAATTCCATTCTTTAAATGACATTAAGCTATATTGTTTACTATAGATGTCTTCTCATCTAGGCTCTTCACTGGTAATAAAACCATGTGTGTATGTGTGTTTGTGTGTGTGTGTGAGAGAGAGAGAGAGAGAGAGAGAGAGAGAGAGAGAGAGACAGAGAGAGAGAGAGAGAGAGAGAGAGAGAGAGAGAGAGAGGGAGGGAGGCAGAGAGAGAGAGAGAGAGAGAGAGAGAGAGAGAGAGAGAGAGAAAGAGAGAGAGAGAGAGAATTAATGTTTTCCTTGTCATCCTCAGTAAAGATGTTCAAAAACTAACATGAAAAAGAGAAATGAAGTAAAATTATTGCTGCCCAGGTGTTTTGGAATATTAAAAAGAATAGACCTTGAAACACAAGTAAATATCTCTAGATGGTGAAACTCTGTCAAAGAATTTTCACATTTCTTTAGGCTTAAACTGTTGGGCTCTGTGTGACATTTACCTGCTGTGAAACTCCTGCCTTCATTTCCCACTGTTGTTCTTAGCTCAAGTTTCTGAGATCTACTTTTTTGTGCACTTTTAAACCATAGAGACTTTCCCTAAGGAGACATTAAGAAATATTAATTACCAACAAACTTCTGAAGGTTTAATGATGTAATACTAAAAAATTATAAACTCTCAGGATCAATTTGTTTTCAGCTGAGATTCAGTTACTTGTTGTATAGGTCAGCATTCCCGCCTACAAGTATTTATCAAAAGTAGTGCAGCTAAGTTCTCAAAAGCAAATTTGTGCACTCATGCTTATTGTGACATAATGTGTAATTACCAGAATGTAAAAGAAACAAAATATACAATCATGAATGAATGAACAAGGAAGATATTTCATTCAAGAGAATAGAGTACTATTTAACTGTTAAAATGTATCCGTGTATGATACCATGGATGAATGTTGAGAACACAAAGCAGACAGACCAAAGATACTAATTTGAGATTGTTACATTAGAAATGAATGGTGCGGTCTGTGAGTTGAATCTTGGGTGTTTCAAGCTTCTGGGCTAAAGTCCAATGATCAGTGAGTGAATACCATGTATGTTCTTTTGTGATTGGGTTACCTCACTCAGGATGATATTTTCTAGTTCCATCCATTTATATAAGAATTTATCGAATTCATTGTTTTTAATAGCTGAGTAATATTCCATTGTGTAAATGTACCACATTTTTTGTAACCATTCCTCTGTTGAAGGGCATCTGGGTTCTTTCCAGTTTCAGGCTATTATAAATAAAGCTGCTATGACCACATAAAGCTCATGAAGAAAGAAGACCAAGTTGAGGGGGGGGACTACAGTCCCTCTTAGAAGAAGTAACAAAATACTCGAGGGAGCAAATATGGATGCAAAGTGCAGGACAGAAACTGAAGGAGGGGCGGTCTGCAGACCATTCCACCTGGGTATCCATCCCATGTGCAGTCACCAAAGGTAGATGCTGACGTGGGTGTCAGGAGGCACATGCTGACAGGAGCCTAACATAACTGTCTCCTTAGAGGTCTGCAAGAGTCTGACATACTCAGAGGCAGATGCTCACAGCTAACCATTAAACTGATCATGGGGTTCCCAACAGAGAAGATAGAGTGAAGACTGAAGGAGTAGAAAAGGTACGGGACCCCATGAGGAGAGCAACAATATCAACCAACCAGAGCCCCCAGGGTCTAAACCACCAGCCTGGGAGTGCTTAGGGAGGGACCCATGGCTCCAGCTATATATGCAAGGGAGCTATATATAAGTGGGAGAAGAGATTCTTGGTCCCATGAAGGCTGAACATCGCGGGGTGTGGTATTCGAGGGTGAGGAGGTGAGGTTCTGGGGAGGGTGGGTGTGGGTACACCATCATAGAGGCAGGAGGAGGGGGGAAGGGATAGGGAGTTCCTGGGAGGGAGGGGGAAAAGGGAGTAAGGGGAAAACACCTGAAATGTAAATAAAAGTTCCAGTAAAAAAAAAAGAAATGAATGATGCTATTTTACACACAGAA
This sequence comes from Mastomys natalensis, assembly GCA_021653895.1. Taxonomy (NCBI): domain Eukaryota; kingdom Metazoa; phylum Chordata; class Mammalia; order Rodentia; family Muridae; genus Mastomys; species Mastomys natalensis. The sequence continues at coordinate 158,304 of JAJTUV010001841.1, forward strand.
AGACAAAATGAAAATCTTAATTGTGAATAGAATAGTCATAATTGTGCAGTAAAGATAAGCACTGCCACCAGTAACCAACATAATCTTGACATGAGGATCATAAGAGCAGAGTCTTACAGTGTCCACATAATGGTCATAGGGCATTGAAAAAAGAATAAAAATCTCATAAGCAATGAACAACAGATAGAAGGTTAAGTCCAAAAGTCACAAAGTCTAAAAGATACTGGGTATTGATCTATAATAATATATCTTTTTTAATTGGATATTTCATTTATTTACATTTCAGATGTCATCCCCTTTCCCCATTTCCCCTCCCTAGAACCCCCTATGCCATTCCCCCCTCCTCCTTTTTGCTTTTATACAATTTTAATTACATGCAAGTATTAAGGTCAGTTGTAGGTTGAGGTACTAGCAACACAATAGATGCAAATAGTCAAGGATCAAGCAAGACAATAAAGACAAATATTCAAAGAACAAGCAAGGCAATAAACAAAATTCCATGAACACTCCCGTATTTCTAAGTGTTTATGAGGAAGACCAAATATTTGAGCCAACTATACAATAATATTTTTAACATTTTGGTTCCAACAGCTGTTGACTAAACAAGAATTGTAGGAGCTATGTCTGAGAAGGAAATACAAGGGTGTTTGCAGCTTGGAGTCCATCATGGTGATTAGGATCATGACCAAGCTGCTCATGAGGGAGATCAGATAGATGACAAGATACAATCCAAAAGTTAATGCGTATAGCTTAGTGTGATTTGTGATGCCCAGCAGGGTGAATTCAGTCACCACTGTGAGTTGTGGTTCTTCATCTTAACTTATCAGACAATATTTCTAAATACAACATTATATAATCAACCTATTACTAAGTTTACCTATTATTGCTTGGAGGATTTTTTTTTATAAACAAATTATAGGTAACATAAATCTTATTTTTCAATATGTAAAATTTGATCTTGAATACATATATACAAGATATCTGTATATGACCCAGTTGAACTGTGAATTATTCTACTTCATTAAATATTCAGACCTTAAAATTACTTAATAGATGTTTTATTAGTTTCAAGATTCAATAACTCATTTCCTTTACAACATAATGACAAAAATTTCACAATGTTCTTATTCATGATTGTATCTCTGTGGCCTTTCTTTGTGTTTCTGTCATACAATATAATCTTTCATTGACATAGAATTATTATTATTTTTAAGTCATATATTTACACAAATAATTAGATATATTTTAGAGATATGAACTGTTCTAGTAAATTATGAAGAAAATTTAAGGGAAGACTACTGTTTTCAATTGGACCTACATTTTAAACTGTTAAATTTCTCTGTTAATTAGAGAGGTAATGTGTTTACAAGACAACATATGTTTTAAAGAGCTTATTATCAGAATCAAAATTTCTCAATTTATGTGTATGAATGTGGTATAGAAGCACCACACCAGGCACAAAGTCTGAGGGCTGAAGGGTAGTGGGCGTTTCGACAGCCGCCGACCCGCAGCTTGAGAGCCCCCGCACTTTCGTGGAAGTCTGAGTCGGCTGTGCAGCATTTCCTCCTGTTCCTGCAACCATGTCCACCAAGGAGAATGCTAATTCACCAGCTGCCCGGCTTAACAAATTCAAGAACAAGGGGAAAGACAGTACAGAAATGCTCCGCCGCCGAATAGAGGTTAATGTGAAACTTAGGAAAGCTAAAAAAGATGACCAGATGCTGAAAAGGGGAAATGTCAGCTCATTTCCCGATGATGCTACTTCTCCACTCCAGGAAAACCGAAACAATCAGGGTACTGTAAATTGGTCTGTTGAGGACATTGTTAAAGGCATAAACAGTAACAATTTGGAAAGCCAGCTTCAAGCTACTCAAGCGGCTCCGAAACTGCTTTCTAGAGAGAAACAGCCTCCTATAGGCAACATCATCCGGACTGGTTTGATCCCAAAATTTGTGTCCTTCTTGGGCAAAACTGATTGTAGTTCCATTCAGTTTGAATCTGGTTGGGCACTCACCAACATTGCTTCTGGAACATCTGAGCAGACCAAAGCTGTGGTAGACGGAGGTGCCATCCCAGCATTTATCTCTTTCTTGGCATCTCCCCATGCTCACATCAGCGAGCAAGCTGTATGGGCTCTTGGAAACATTGCAGGTGATGGTTCAGTTTTTCGAGACTTAGTTATCAAACATGGTGCAACTGACCCACTGTTGGTACTTCTTGCATTTCCCGATCTGTCATCCTTGGCATGTGTTACTTACGTAATCTTGCCTGGACACTCTCAAACCTTTGTCGAAACAAGAATCCTGCAACCTCGCTAGCTGCTGTTGAGCAGATTCTTCCTACTTTAGTTCGACTCCTGCACCATAAGGATCCAAAGTATTAGCAGATTCCTGCTGGGCTATTTCCTACCTGACTGATGGTCCAAATGAGCGTATTGAGATGGTTGTGAAGAAGGGAGTTATTCCCCAACTTGTGAAGCTTCTGGGAGCTACTCAATTGCCCATTGTGACTCCCGCACTGAGAGCCATAGGGAATATTGTCACTGGAACAGATGAACAGACTCAGAAAGTGATAGATGCAGTCTTTCCCAGCCTGCTAACAAATCCCAAAACTAATATTCAGAAGGAGGCCACGTGGACAATGTCGAACATTACAGCCGGACGCCAGGACCAGATACAGCAAGTTGTGAATCATGGCCTAGTCCCGTTTCTTGTTGGTGTCCTCTCTAAGGCAGATTTTAAGACACAGAAGGAGGCCGCATGGGCTATAAACAACTATACCAGTGGTGGGACTGTTGAACAGATTGTGTGTCTCGTTCATTGTGGGATAATAGAACCTTTGATGAACCTCTTGAGTGCAAAAGATACCAAGATTATTCAGGTTATTCTTGATGCTATTTCAAATATCTTTCAGGCTGCTGAGAAACTAGGTGAGACAGAAAAACTCAGTATAATGATTGAAGAATGTGGAGGCTTAGATAAAATTGAAGCACTACAGAGCCATGAAAATGAGTCTGTATACAAGGCCTCATTGAACTTAATTGAGAAGTACTTCTCAGTGGAGGAAGAAGAAATCAAAATGTGGCTTTGCCTTCCAAGTTCAGGATGGAGCTCCCGGGACCTTTAACTTCTAATGTCCAGTCAAGGCACAAAGTTGTTAGCTATGTGCTGTGCTATTTCTGTGTTCTCATAAATTTGTCTTACTGTTTCTCTACTAAGAACTCTTTTTAAATGTGGTTTGTTATTGTAGCACTTTTTACAAAAGAAACTATACTTGAACAGTTATAAACTGTACATACTCTATGAAGCTGTCCTCTGAGTTTATTTCTATGTGGAATTTCGTACCCTGTCAAGTCCTGTAAATAAAGATTAAGTTTCATTCTTCTTTAAAAAAAAAAAAAAAAAAAAGAAGCACCACACCAAAAAAGAAAATGTTGTAAGAAGACATTTACAATAAATATTGGGTGTAGCAAAACATCCTCCTGTTATACTAACCCATGATCATTTCCCTATTATGATAAAGAACTCAGTGCAAAAAACTTTGTACACAGAGATAGTATTTCTGAGAGTCTAGTAAACATCATGATGAAAAATTTAAGAAAATAGCAGATCAAAATATTGAAAAATACAAGTTAACGTAATGTTGTTTCAATGGAAAAAATAAATAAGACACAGTATTTGAGAGAGGTGAATGTATTAGTCTTTAAATAAAGGACAATGAAATCTACTTTGTTAACATCTTGTTTAAAGATGATTTCTTTTTATGTGTATATTTGTGGGCAAAAGTAAACTGTACAAAATCTGGTTCCAGATATGTTGTCTATATTCTTTATTAATCTTGTGATAATCTCATGAAAAATATAATTTTCTTATATTAAACATGATAAAACACAAGATGATTAAAATACACATACACACAAATACATACACACATCACACACACACACACAAACACACTTCTAGAGGTATTCATCTATCTCTATCTCTATCTCTATCTCTATCTCTATCTCTATCTCTATCTCTATCTCTATCTATCTATATCTATCTATACATATCAATAGAAGGGGCCAGAATAGATAATCTCTCTGTAATACACACACACACACACACACACACACACACACACACACACACAGACATACACATTTCTAGAGATATATACCTCTAGAAATTAGAGACAGACTATCTATTCTGGCCCTTTTTATTGTTTTTATTTTGCCTATTTTCCTAAAATGATAAAAAGTAAAAACACAAACAAGGTATATAGGATATCATTCTTTTCATCAAGAAAGACAAGCACTTGATTTTTTTTAATAAAGAATTGTCTTTGAAATTTAGTGAGATACAGTAAAAATGTAATGAAATTTTGCCATTATCATGAAACTTGTTAAATGTCTTCTTATTATCTAGTAATTCTTTCAAACCTAGTGTAAGATGCAAACTTCATTTCTCTTAATGAATTATAAGGAAGTCTTCCATAGATAGTTCATCTAATAAGGGTTTTTGTTGCTAATCTTGAAGACCTGATTTTTTTTCTTTATTATATCCCACATGACAGAAGAAGAAAACTACCTATTGCAAAGTAAATATCATATCTTGCACCATTTAAGCAGCCAGGAACCTGAGGACAGTTAGGTTATAGACCTTCCAGAAGATTCAACTATGATAAATCTGATAAAAGAACATGTCTGAATGAAACTCTAAAGACTTAATAGTTTATCCATAGATAAATGTGTTCCTTAACACTCATCACAGAGGCAAGTTTTGTTTTTATTGTTGTTTTGCAGCAAGTGGTCATTAACAGAGACCCATAATGGCTCAGTGTGTAGAAAATAACAGACATCAAAATATTCATCCCTAAATATTACATCTTCATCACACCATTCTTGCAGAATGGTTGTCATCACAGAGTGGTACAGGTATGAGGAGAGTTTAAGCATTAGGAGCAGTGGATGATAATAGCTAAACTGTTTTTGAGATACATCAGGTCCGTTGTGCACATGAGCTGAGAGTGATTGTGACTATATGCACAAAAACTCTGTGAGCTCAAGAAAGCACTGAGAAGGGAGGGGAGATGATGTCCCAACCCTAGCTGAGAAGCTACTGATGCTAACTAATGATTGTTGACAACGGAGAGTCATTATTCTTAAGGGACAAGAATCCTGAGGGACTACTCATGCCCTGTTGGTTTCAAATTTTAAAGGCTTATTCACTTTACTGCCTTTATATTAAAATTTAATATATAGCTGGTTTAACATGTGAAATAGAAAGACATTTCTCAATTTTCTATGCATTCATGAGTATTCTTATTTTAAAGTATATTCATTGCTCAGGAAATTCACAAACTCTTTAAATAGAAGTGCTTTTTACTTCAATATGTTGTGAGTTCTGAGGTTAGTCTTTTGTTTCTTGCAATAAAACCTTGATTTTAACCCCTAGGCATTACTATGAGTAAATCAGAATTTGAGAAAACATTAATTAAAACACAGTAAAGATTAAACCATATTTATTAAATAAAATGATTTAACAAAATAGACAAGTTAATCTTGAAATTTTAGATTCCAGCCTCCCAAATACTAAGATGTTCACCGTTCAGTCTAACTCAGAGAACAGAGCATGCAACTTACAACACACTTAATGTTCCTAATTCCCTTGTTTAATCATTTAACGATCAGTTGATGAAACCTAATGAACGTGTCCAGAAGGATTATGCCACATTCATATTGTGTTTAGAAGTGAGTGATGTTAAAATCCTACGAAAACAAAACAAAACAAAATGACAAAAAAAAAAAAAAAAAAAAAAAAAAAAACCAGAAAAACTGCAGTCCTTCAGGAATAAAGCTTTTTAGTTGCTTTCCCTGGAAAAAATATTTGAGCAGTACTTAAAAGACTTTAGATGACTATCACATTACAGAGTGTTTGTGATGGTGAATTGCTTTCACCTGTTTGACAAATTATTTTAAAACAAAATAGTGTCCAAAATAATGGGTAAGTTTTTAAATTAAATTTTCACTACATTTTAATAGTTAACTACATGCTATTATGAAACTTGTATCACATATTTGGATCCAGAGTGTTTTCCATTGACCAGAATACACAAGGCCTAGATCAAATTCTCATGCCAGAAATGACAAAGTTTATTATTCATATCCAATTTAACTATCAAATTTTCATATTTCTTATTATCAGTTTTATTATCTGATATTAAATTTCTTTGACAGACATTTTAAAGTTATATTTGGTTTTATCTACCTAATTAGATTGGCTTTGATATCAAAACCACATAATTTTAAACCAAAAGCAAAAGTTATTTCTTTATTATGTTTTATCTATTATCTATTCAGCTATTATATTGGCTTGATATCAAACCCACAAGATAATAGTCAAGCAATCAAAACTCATTTCTTTATTAATGTTTCTAGGCTTCATTATTTCTCAAATCATCTATTTAGCTAACACGTAACTCAATAAACACATTGTTATCTTATTAGTTCTATATATTTTAAAAGAATTATTCTGTTATACTTCATTTTTAATATTTTTGTCACATGGTCTAGTCTTTAGAGAATAATTCTTTTCTATTTTCTTCACTGAAATTATAAATCATTCATATTTATTATGAAGTAAGGCAATATTTAACAAACTGTGACTTCCATGAGAAGTTATTGTTCATCATTTTTCCTCTCTTTCTAAAAAACATTTTACATCTCTGTTTTTTAAGCTGTAGATCAAAGGATTCAACATAGAAAACGATTAAGGTATAAAGATGGAAGTAACTTTGTCAGTGTCAAAGAGTGACTCCTCTTAAGTTGCACAAACAGAAATACCAAAGTCCCATAAAAGACAGTGACTACTCTCAGGTGGGACCCACAGGTGAAGAAAATCTTCTGCCTGCTCTCAGTAGAGTTCATTCTTAGAATGGCTCTAAGAATGAGCAGATAGGAGACAAGGATGCCCAGAAGAGAGAAAAATCAAGTTAATAGCAGATAGAATTGAAATTCATAGTTCAGTTTCATTTGTATTTGTGCAGAGCAGAGATATCAAGAGAAGACCATCACAGTTGAAATGAGGGATGACATTATAGCCACAGAAAGATGAAGAGAAAATATTTATGGTGACTATGAGAGAAATAAATACACATAAAGGTATGAGATTGCCACCAGTATCTAATATAATTTGTGACATGATGACATTGTAGAGTAGATGGTTACAGATAGCTACATAGCAGTCATAAGACATCAGAGATAGAATAAACAGTGTACATGCAATAAACAGAAGAAGACTAATTGTGTAGCACAAAGATGAAAGGATATTGTATTTTTACTGACAACAAAATTTGCTAACATTTTGGTCCAATAGCAATTGAATAACCAAGATCTGTGATAGCTAGATGTATGAAAAATGAAGTACATGGGTGATTGCAGCCTGGATTCTACTGTGGTTAGCAAAGATGACTATGCCAAGTTGCCTATCAGGGAGATCAGATAGATGATGAGAAACAGTCCAAACAATGGGGTCTGCAGTTCAGGGTGATCAGTTATACGCATCAGGAAAAACCCTGACAATACTGTGAATATTTGGCTCTCCATCTGGGTTTATTGTAAAACCTGTTGTGAATAGAGATTATAGCACAGTCAAGAAATTTCAAATGTTATCATATTTTGTATTTTTTGTTAAAAGATTAAATATAAACATGTAAAATTAGTTTTGAAAATAAATGTACTCAAAAGGTTTATATACACTTCGATGCACATCCTCACACACACACATATGCAAGTATCTGTGGCTTTCTAGAAACAAAGACACAGATATGAATTTTTGGTTCTTAACCAATGAGAGATTTTACAGAGAATAACATAATTCTTTGCCATCAATATTTGGTTTTTCCAAATGTGATGTGACCTGTTCCTTTAATCTAATGTTTTAATGTATGTGTGTATATATATATATGTATATTATATATGTAATATATTTATATATAAAGCCTTCAAACTGTAGATAGTTGGATTTATACACACATAGATAAAATTTATTTTTCTTTGCATTTATTTTTGAAATGATAAAACATGACATTTAGCAGTTCTATATTTGTCTGTTTAATTGAAGGGATGTTTTTATATATAGCCCTGTGATGTTCTGTCCCTCTTATGTGTATCAGAATGGGATTAACATCACAGAGATCCTCCTACTTCTGCCTTATGAGTACTAGGGCTAAATTCATGACCCACCACTCCCAATTGTTCTATCATTTTAAAGAAAACAGAAATACATGTTTCTTCTATCTGCGACTTTTGTCTATTACTATAAGATGAATCCTTTCCATAGTAAAAACTTTTGTAATTTTTTTATTTTTGAAATTAATTTTTTATTGGATATTTTATTTGCATTTCAGATATTATCCCCTTTCTCCATTTCACTCTCACCCAGAAACCCCCATCCCATCTCCCCTTCACCTGTTTCTATGAGAATGAACCCACACACACCAACCTATTCCCACCTCCTTGCCCTCAAGTTCCCCCATACTGTGGCATCCAGCCTTCACGGGACCGAGGACTTCCTCTCCCACCTATGCCCAACAAGGCCATTCTCCCCTACATATACAGTTGGAACCATGGATCCCTCCCTATGTGCTCCCAGGCTGGTTGTTTAGATCCTGGGAGCTCTGGTTAGTTGGTATTGTTGCTCTCCTCATGGGGCCACAAACCCCTTCAGTTCCTTCAGTCCTCTCTCTAACTCCTCCATTGGGAACCCCATGATCAGTTCAATGGTTAGCTGTGAGCATCTGCCTCTGTATATGTCAGGCTCTGGCAAACCTCTAAAGTGACAGCTATATCAGTCTTCTGTCAGCATGCACTTCCTGGCATCCACATCAGTGTCTGCCTTTGGTTACTGCACCTGGGATGGATACCCATGGGTTGAATGGTCTCCAGATGGCGCCTCTTTCAGTTTCTGTCCCACACTTTGTCTCCATATTTGCTCCCATGAATATTTTGTTACTCCTAAGAAGGACTGAAACATCCCCACTTTGGTCTTTCTTCTTCATGAGCTTCATGTGGTCTGTGAGTTGTATCTTGGGTATTGGGAGCTTTTGGACTAATATCCACTTATCAGTGAGTGTATACCATGTGTGTTCTTTTGTGATTGGGTTACCTCACTCAGGATGATATTTTCTAGTTCCATCCATTTGCCAAAGAATTTCATGAATTTATTGTTTTTAATAGCTGAATAATAATCCATTGTGTAAATGTACCTCATTTTCTGTATCCATTCCTTTGTTGAAGGTCATCTGAATTCTTCCCAGCTTCTGGCTATTATAAATAAATCTGCTATGAACATAGTGGAACATATTTCCTTGTTATATGTTTAAGCATCTTCTGAGTATATTTCCAGGAGTGATATAGCTGGGTCCTCAGGTAATACTATGTCCAATTTTCTAAGGAAATGCCAGACTGATTTCCAGAGTGTTTGTATCAGCCTGCAATCCCACCAACAATGGAGGAGTCTTCCTCTTTCTCCACATCCTCACTAGCATCTGCTATCACCTGAGTTTTTAATCTTAGCCATTCTGACTGGTGTAGTTGGAATCTCAGGGTTGTTTTGATTTTCATTTTTCAGATGACTAAGGATGTTGACCATTGTACCTGTCTGAAGGAACTACAGAGACAAAAATCCAGAAGAGCAAGAGAAAATGGAGGTCCAGTGACAGGCCCAAATTGGGATCCAGCTCAAGGGGAGGCCCCAGGGCCCTGTCACTGTCACTTATGCTGTGGTGTGCTTGCAGACAGGAGCCTAGCCTGGCTGCCCTTTGAGAGGCCCAATAAGCAGCTAAATATCTAATGCTGAAACTAGTACCAAACCAATGGACAGAAGCCAGGGACCCCTGTGGTTAAATTGTGGAAAAGCTGGAGGAAGCTGAGGAGCCATTGGAAGACCAGCAGTCTCAAATGATCTGAACCCCTGAGATCTTTCAGACACTGAGCCATCACCAGGCAGCTGATATGAGATTCCTACACATATATAGCAGAAGACTGCCTGGTCTGGCATCAGTGAGAGAAGATGCACCTAATCCTTGAGAGACTTGAGGCCCCAAGGAATGTGGAGGTCTGGTGGGGTAGGGTTGGGGGAGTGGGGACATCTCTTGGAAATGGGGGTAGGGGTAAGGAGGTATGGGATCGTAAGTGGTTGGGTGGCAGACCAGATGGCGGATGAATTCTGGACTCTTAAAAAAGGATTATAGAATAGAATTAAATAAATTTAAATAAACTAAAAATAAATTGGACAATTTTCAAGTATAAACCTTATTTATACTTAGCCATTAACTATACAAATTTAATTCTAATGAATTCATTATGAAATCAACTTTTTAAGTCTTCTTTAGTAAATTCCCATGTATTTTATTACATATAGTTTTACTATTCAACAGAATACTTAATTAGCAATTGATTGGCAGAACAGATATATTTAATATAATATGCACATAAAATGTAATCAAAATTAAAGAGGAAACACTTTTGTAAATCTTGAAGGATTAGGAATGGTGCATATGAGGTATTATCACAATATGTGAATATGTATTTCTGTACATATATTGTTGCACTTTGGCTAGAAATAAAGCCGACTTCTATTTGTGACATTATGCTTGCTAATAAAATTTATACATCCAAAGAATGTACTGAAATAAGTACTGTGCTCACTGTTGCACGTGTTAAAATAAAGGCTATCTTTTCACCAGATTTCACAAGAAATCTATTATTACATTCCCGGCTTTATATGCAAGAATAAAGACAACATGGCATTTCAACCATTTTTATTTTTTTTAATTTAGAGCATTCCATGATATACAAAGAAGAACAGGAAATAAAATATACAGATATGACCAATAAAAATAAATAAATAAAACATTTAATCAAATTTTTGTAGCGAAGCTTAGTCACATATCTGAAGTGATGCATTAACTCAAAGTGCATAAACACTAAATTGGAAAAATAATAACTCTATGAAGAAATTACAAGTTGTTTGAGTGACAAAATACTACAAATTAACCAGCACCAGGGGGATCGTGGATGTAGGTAAGGTTGATGTGATAAGTAAGGTTCATGTGTTGCAACACTTAAGCAAGGTCTATGGTGATTTACCAGCAAAGCAGAGAACTCAATTTTCTCTCACTGTGATCAACTGAGATTTCACACAACTCATAGAAATGAATGAATTTTTAAAAGTAATGAAGATGTTGACATAAAAGTTGCAACACATTAGAAAATATAATATGTCAGGTATACAATACAATTTAAACCTGCTGTCTACAGCTCTTGTTCTATCTAAAGGGTACAAAACTATAACAGTGAATCTTGTGATCTTCACACTTTATGAGTATTTTGTGTGACCATATATTTCCCATTACAATCCAACCCTACTCAGTAAAAGGGGTAAGATTTATTGTTTGCTTATAAATTCTTATAGAGTATTTAGATATTTGACTACCAGGAAGAATGATAACTTCAAATCTGTTGATCCTTTGTACATGCTAAAATTTTTGTAGATAATAAAGAGGAAAGGAATTGAACCCTGTGTGATGTCAAAAGCAAACATTGTGTAGCTTTTTCCCTGTCCTATGAAGAGCATCTTTTACATCTTTGTTCCTCAAGCTGTAGATCAAGGGATTCAACATGGGAATAATCATGGTGTAAAAAACTGAAGCTAATTTATCAGTGTCAAAGGAATGACTGGATTTGGGCTGCATATACATAAATATCAAAGTCCCATAGAAGACAGTGACCACTGTCAGGTGGGACCCACAGGTGGAGAAAGCCTTGCGCCTGCCCTCAGCAGAGTTCATCCTGAGAATGGCTATTAGGATGAGCAGGTAGGACACAAGAACAAGTAGAAGAGAGGAAATCAAATTAAAAGCAGATAAGAACAACATAATTACTTCAATTTCTTGTGTACTTGAGCAGATCAAAGATAACAAAGGAAGACTGTCACAGTAGAAATGGCTGATGATATTGGAGCCACAGAAAGACAAAGTGAAAATCTTAATTGTGATTAGAAGAGCCACAATTGTACAGTAAAGATAAGGGATTACTACGAGCACCCAGCATAGTCTTTTTGACATGATGACCATATAGAACAGAGGCTTACAGATGGCCACATATCTGTCATAGGACATTGCAGACAGAATAAAAAGTTCACAAGCAATGAACAGAAGAAAGAAGGCTAACTGTGTAGCACAAAGGCTAAAGGATATTCTATTTTGATCAGTGATAAAATTTGTTAACATTTTGGGTCCCACTGCTGTTGAATAACCAAGGTCTGCAGTAGCTAGGTGTCTGAGAAAGAAATACATGGGTGTTTGCAGCTTGGAGTCCACCACGGTAAGGACAATCATGCCCAAGTTTCCCAACAGTGATATCAGATAGATGAGAAGGAAAAAAACAAACAATGAGGGCTGCAGCTCAGGGCGGTCAGTGAGGCCCATCAGGATGAATTCAGTAACCACTGTGCGGTTGTGGTTCTCCATCCTAGTTTATGAGAAAGCTTGTTCTGATTAGAGAAAACAGCATCACCTGTAAAATTAAATTATTGTTAATTGAAGAAAGTATTTAAGTATGAAAGATAACATATATCTAATTCTTTCAATATCCAATATTTAAAATTATATATTTAATACACACATATAACATACTTGCCCCTAATATTTAGTCTGATGTTTAACTTATTTCATGATTTACAATCTCAGGTAGATGAAAGGTAGTTAGATGGTAGGTAAAAACATATCATAAAATAGAGATTATAGATATTTAATTTATTGGCATACATATTAAAATAAATTTTAATAGTTTCAAAAAGTTTTTGCCACTGTTTATTACACTGTTTTGGAGTTTTCATTAATCATTTCTGTAATTCAAATTCATAGTGACATGTAAATTATTTAAGTTAGTTATATACACAAATTCATATACTTCCTGTGAACAGCTAAGGACATTTAATCATGCATCAGTTGTTTAGAACTGAATCATGAACTACTTATGCTTACAGATGAAGCATATGAAAGTGGTAAGCTGTAAAGTATGTTGAGACGACATGTAAGTTCAATATTCCAGAAAATCACAAATTGGAGCTGTATCAAGAAATTAGAGAGACTATATTCACATATATTTCTGATGCATTTAAACATACTGTATACAAAGGTAAATTTTGGCAAATGCTTCATTGAAAACTCTTCATCATGTGTTCCAAACAGATGTGCCTGTACATGTTTTGGCGAAAGGAACCAGGATTTTGTGCTGTATTGAACGTATACTGACCCAAATAGCCTTCAAAATTACATGTATAACTTTTGTTTCATTTTTAATCAGGGTTTACACTTACCATAAAGGGGTGTGTCCACAATTGTTTTTATACATCCCAATGGACAGTATGGAACTGTTTACTATCTGAAATGAAAAGAATAGGTCAAGCATCTTGTTCATTAGATCTATTTAAAGCATTGTCTCCCCTAGGTTGAGAGTAACACTGCATTGCATGCTGTGTTTCAATCGATTCTTGATGATTTTGTAATCATTATGGATGGAGTAAACAACTACTACTTACCTACACAGGTAGTGAATATAAGGACACACCGTGAGACTTTGACGTCTCTTAGTTGGTCAAATTTTTGTCACAGTACGACATGTGAAGATGCTGTTGACAGTTATATTTGTTACAGATAGCCTGGACACGCAGGAGCCATGTGTGAGACAGACATAAATGAATGCAGTACCCACTCCTGACAATTTGGGGAGGATGTACTGAGCTGCCCTCAGGGGACAATACGGGTGCATTACAGGCCTGCCTTCTTCCTTCAATTACCTCGGAGCCTTAGTTTATGTTTGTATCTGTCAAACGGGGTTTAAAGACAGGAGCTAGCATAACTGTCCTCTGAGATGCTCACCCAGCAGCTGACTATGTAGAACAGATGTAGAAACACACAGTCACGCTTAAAGCTGAGGTCTAAAAATCTTGTGGAATACTTGCGGGAAGGTTAAGGAACCTGAGAAGATAGGGACCCCATAAGAAGACCAACACAATCAAATTATTTGTATGCTTCGGAGGCTTCCAGAGACTGAATCACCAACCAAACAGCATACAAGAGCTGGACCTAGGCAACCCCACACATATGTAGCAGATATACAGTTTGGTCTTCATGTGGGTCTCCCAAGAACTGGAGTATAGTCTTAACATGACTCCATTGCCTGACTGTAGATCCTGTTTCCCTAAATGAGCTGCCTTGTTTGACCTCAGTGGGAAAGTATTTGCCAACTCCTGCTGTTATTTGAGGTGCCAGGGAGGGAAGAAAAGGACCTCACGATTTTCAAAGGTGAAGAGGAAGAGTGGTTGAGGAGGGACCAAGTGTGTAGGGAGAACTGGGAGAGGGGTGAACTATGATTAGGATGTAAAGTAAATAAATTAATTAATGGAATAATATTATATGTAAAATAATTATATGATCTTATAAATTTTTTCAAAGGATACTTTTCAAGATAAGATAATTTTAATAAGTATATTTGCATATTGTAGTGAAGAACCTAGAAACATATAAAGATGTCTGAGCAAATTAGAAAGAATGACTTATTATTGGTTGGATAATGAATACTCAAAATTCTTCAGAAATAAGTGTGGTTTTATTATAATGAATTTTAATACTTAATATTCCATATATTTTACTATGGTAAATAACATTATAAATATAAAATGGAATAAATGTTTGAATAAATTTCACGGATAATTTGATGTGACTGGAAATCTTTTTATATATTATGTACACATCTTTTTGTCTGTCAGGGTCTTTATTTTTTGCAAGTCTAATATAAAAAATCATTAGAGTTAAGTCCTAAAATCACAGGATATATGTAGAAAAATATCCAATATCTCATAGATTAAAATATAGATGAATAGCTATTAGTTTTGTTTAATATTATGACCTCCATCATTGACTGAATAAAAAGAAATTACAAACATAACCCTTCATAGTAAGCATATTGGAATAATTGTTTGTGTAATCTATAAATTAGCAGTATAGAGAAAATGTCGTACAGTTTTCTGTGAAATCAGTATATTTAATTTGTTCTATTCACTTAAATGCCAATTGTTTTTTGCCCCAAATAGCTTTCATATTTGAAAATATATTGTATTTAACTAGAAAATACAGCAATTTCCTTCTTTCCATGTTATACATTTATCTTCCCATGTTGAAATATTAAAAAAGAAACGCACAACATAAATATCATATTTCTAAAAGGGTAGATGTAACTATTTCTTTTTACATATTGAGGAGGCCTTGAGGGAACCAAATGTCTTTGTCAGAGTTACTCTGTTACTGAGTACTGGAAGATTGTTTTTAAACCTCTAAACAGGTTGTAATTAAATATAGAACAAATTTGTCATAACCATAAAAATGATAAAAATCTCTCATACTCAAATAGTGTTAGGCACATCTTTAATGACTTTGAAATTTCATTTCCATATCAAACAATTTAGAAATTAATTATATCTATGCATTTATCAAAAATGAATGTAATTGTTTTCAGAGGTCCCGGAGCAAAATAACTGACAATTAGAAAGACACATGAAGGAGATATAAAAATCCTCAAACTGCAATTGTCATTAAAAAATCATGACTGTACATATGGATTTAGGTCATGTTATAATTCATATTAAATTATGTATATAGCTATAACTTAAAAAACAGTAAGCAGACATAAATTTTGACAAACAATTCATTTAAAATTTTATCATATATAAACCAATATTTCTTATACTTTGTGAAAAATAAGGAAATAGTAAATGAATCAGTTAGTCTATTATATATACTCACATTAAAAATCTGTCAATATAATATTTTTGAGAATTTTCAAAATATTTATAAGAATTGACATTTTTCATTACAAGTATTAAAAATTAGCATAAAAAAGTGAGAGTCATGTAATTGCTGCATGAGCATCTTAGAGAATTCAGAAAGTGCAGAACAAGTATAGGAAATGGACTCAGAGCTTGCAGGGAGATGACAAAATGTGACAGTGTTTGAATTCATAGATGGATATATCATATTCTCTTACCTATCGAAATCATGTCTTGAATTCCCAGTGTAGTTCTTAACATGTGGTTTTAGAGGTCAAATTTATGCATTTTGTGAAGCTATAGAAACTTTTCCCTATGGACCTTCTAAGTAAATCAGTAATCACATCTAAATAATTTGAGAGTCTAATGAGATATCTAGAGGTTATAAACTAAGTGTCAGAGAACACTGTTCTTCAACTATGACTTTGTTGTTTATTAATTTATTTTATAATCCAGAAATTCAACTTATGTGAATCTTTCCATATGTATATGTATTCACAAATATTTATGCTAGGCTCTTAAAGAGATTAGTACTCTCACATTTACATTAATGTGTACTAGACATCATGTGAAAATCCACTTAAGTGTCCATTCAAGAATTAATAAATATATTATTGAATATAAAAAATAAGTGTTAATGAATTTGAAATGTTTGATAATTGGATAGACTAGCAGTAAACATTATGAAAGACCTAAGACAGATACAGCAAAGTAATTTTGCATGAATCGTATCAAAGTAAAGAAATAAATAATGGATATATCTTCCCAAAACAAAACCAGAAAACAAAACAGAGAGAAAATATTTGTTTTGATCAAACCAGAACATGTGATGGTATTAGCTTTCCAGCACTTCATTCTAAACACAATGTACTCACATCAAGCAGACTACAAAAGTATGGTTCAACATAAATGAGTTTTGAAAACAATGTCCTAACTGAAAGTAGTCAAGAAAATAAGGTCAACTTTTGTAGGGAACCAATGGAGTTGGCTTAATCTAGCTGTCTTGAGAGAGAACTGTCACATGTTTTTCAGGTTAGAGTCCATGACTCGTGGGGTACAATGTGCCTTACAGTTTCTCAAAAGCCAACACACTTCTCAGGTTATGAAGCATTCAGGCAGCTTTGCCTTTCTCTTCTTGTTTCCTTAATGGTCAATAAAAAATAGATGCTTGACAATACAATGAATCTTAGGCATTAATCTTGTGTGCCTTGTATAACAACTATAAATATATTGATACTGGCAATTGCCATTATATTTATTTTTGAAAAAGATATTGTGATTGCTCTGAATAAAATTATCACATCCTCAGTCTTTCTGTGGCCCATCCAACCCTGCCTGATTAATTCCTAGAGATACTGTTAGTTGACCTTGCCCCAGTACATACATAAGTAAAGGTGTTTACAACCTCTACCACTAATTCATCACAGAAAATATACCAAACAGAACCAAACAAGGTTAAAAACTGATTTCTAGTTTCAAGAGGAAGTGATGGACTGGAGTTGAGTGGTTTCCAATTTTTTTTTTGCAATTGACGAGTTTGTTTTGTTTTAGCATTTTATCATATTTTTCCTCTTTTGTTTGTCCTGATTTTTTGATATGTTGTTTTGTTTTGTTTTAAGAGGCGAGGAGAGAGAGAGAACTTAAAGTTGGTGTCATTGGGGGGTGGGGAGAATCTAGGGAGTCTGAAGGATGGGAAAAACATGAACAAAAATAATTTAAATAGGAAGTAATCCCAGAAGCTACACCCATAAAAATCTCATCAGTGTTACTGACCAATTGTGATCTAAACAAAAATTCCAACAATGATCATGTCAAACTATGTAGAAAAAAGGTATCAGATCTCAATCTACACCAAGAATTATATATATATACATATATATAATATACTATGTATAATATATATATAATATATAGCTATATAATATACTATGTATAAAATATATATATAATATATATAAAATATATAATGAAAATATATACATATAAATTTATTAATGAATAGTGAAGGAGTTCATGGATTTGAAGGATTTGAAAAAATAAATAAAGGATATATGGGAGAATTTGGAGAAAAGAAAAGGAAAGAAAAATTATTGTAATTTAATTAAAATCTCAATAATTTAAAAAAAGAGTTTCACAAGAGAGAGGTGGTATTTGCATACTATTGTGAATGAAATAATGACCACTAGATTATTTATGACATATAAATTTGCCTCTCCAAATATCCTTCAACTGTGTATTATTTTATAGTTTACTTGTGTAAAAATTTGAGATATCCCTATTTTATATTGAATGCTAACAATTTGTTAGTTTTTCATAAAATAAATTTATACTTTCTATCAGATTTACCCTGCACTTAGAAGTAAGCACTAAGTTGTGTCATTTAAAGAAAGGTATTATTAATGTAAAATTAATTTTTACACTCACCAGTAAGTTCTAATGACTTGAAATTTTTATATAAAATTATATTATTCAGTTTTGTATCTCATACTACTAATCCACTGGTAGATATTTTTGATACTATACAATGTTCATTAATTTATCTAAATATTATTTTCCTCTTTGCTACAAGTTTTAACATTATTCATGTTTTATTTTTGTAATCACCCTAGTTGTCAGAAGCCATCTAGGATAGACTATGGCAAGCAAATGAGTTGTTTGGAGATGGCCCACTGTTTTGTATCGCTGAGATCAGATTGGTGATTTCAGAGATTGGTAAGATCAGAGAATGTAGGGTGCTTAGATAGTTCATCCCAGGATTGCTTCTTGCTACTGATATGCCATTCCTGTCCCTATTATCTAGCCTAATAATGGCTGGGTATCAGCCCACTCTATTGAGCAAATTTCCATCAGATCAACATGAAGATGAACTATCCTCAATCAATGCTGTTTAGATGAATTAATTACTTTATAGCATTCCTGCTTGATGATTTTAGTTGTTTTGCCAGAAAGATGTGATAAAGTTAGAATCAAGAAGAGGATGTACCAGTTCCTCAAGGAATAGTAAGTAAACACTTCTTAATAAGGGATACAATGAGCTTTCATAATTTATCCAACAAAAATAACAGGAACTAACAATCACCAGTCTTTAATATCTCTCAACATCAATGGACTCAATCCCCCAATAAAAAGGCACAGGCTAACAGACCGGATATGTAAATAGGATTCAGCATTTTGCTGCATAAAACAAACATACCTTAGTAACAAAGACAGATACTACCTCAGAGTAAAGGGCTGGAAAAATGTTTTCCAAGTGAATGACTCTAAGAAATGAGCTGTTGCCTTTCTAATATACAATAAAATAGAGTTTTAATGAAAAAGTTATAAAATGAGATGGGGAAGGACACTTCATACTCATCAAAGGAAAAATCCATCAAGAAGAAATCTCAATCCTGCACATCTATGCACCAAATATAGGGGCATCCACATTCATAAAAAAAATTACTAAAGCTCAAAGCACATATTGAACCTCACACAATAAATGTGGGAGACTTCAACTCCCCACTCTTTCCAATGGACAGTTCACTGAAATAGAAACTATACAGAGACACAGGGAAACTAACAGAAGTTATTAACTAAATGTATTTAACAGATATGTATAAATCATTTCTCACTAAAACAAGAGAATATACCTTCTTCTCAGCACTTCATGGTACCTTCTCCAATACTGGACATAAAACACTGTCAACAGTTATACTAAAATTGGAATAATCCATTCTATCAGATCACCAAGGCTAGACTTCAATAACAACAAAAACAACAGAAAGCTCACATAACCATGGAAACTGACAAACTCTCAGTTCAATGATAAATTTGTCAGGGAAAAAATAAAGAAAGAAGTCAAAGACTTTATAGGATTCAATGAAAATGAGGACACATCATACAGCAACTAATGGAACACAGAGAAAGCAGTATTAAGTGGAACATTCATAGCACTTTGTACCTTTATAAAGAAATTGAAGAGATCCCAAACAAGCAACTTAACAGCACATCTAAAAGCTCTAGAACAGAAAGAAGCAAACATACCCAAGAGGAGTAGAGGCAGGAAATAGTCAAACTCAGGTCTCAAATTAACCAGTTAGAAAGAAAGAGAACTAAAAATAATTAACAATACAAAGAGCTGGTTCTTTGAGAATATCAACAAGATAAATAAACCCTTAGCCAAACTAACTAAATTCACAGACAATATTCAAAGTAACAAAATTAGAAATGAAATGGTAGACTAAGCAAGAGAACCTGAGGAAATTTTAAAAAATCATCATAACCTACTGCAAAAGCCTATACTCTACAAAACAGGAAAATCTAAATGAAATGAATGGTTTTCTAGACAGATAAATAAACCAAAGTTAAATCAAGATCAGGTAAACTATCTAAACAGTGCCATAATCAATAAGGAAATAAAAATTATCATCAAGTACCTCCAATTCAAAAAAGGTTCAGGGCCAGATAGTTTTAATGTAGAATTCTACTAGCTCTTCAAAGAAGAGCTAATACCAATACTCCTCAAACTATTCCACAAAATAGAAATAGAAGGAAGACTATCTAATTCATTTGTGAAGCTACAGTTACTTGGATACCTAAAACTACCAAAGACACAACAAAGGAATAGACCATCAGACCAATCTCACTTATAAATATCAATGCAAAAATACTCAATGAAATTCTCACAAACCAAATCCAAGAAAACATCAAAACTATCATTTACCACAAACAAGTAGGCTTCATTGCAGATATCCAGGCATTGTTCATTATATGAAAATCTATCAACATAATATACTATATAAAGAAACTCAAGGGAAAAAAAAAAACAAATGAGCATCTCATTAGATGCTGAAAAAGTCTTTGGCAAATAAAACCCTCCATCATGTTAAAATACTGGAAAGATCAGGAATTCATGGCACATACCTACATAATGAAAGTAATATATCTCAAAACAAAAGCCAACATCAAATTAAATAGAGAGAACTAGAAGCAATCCCAGTAAAATCTGGAACAGGTCAAGGTTGTCCACTCTCCTTATCTATTCATTATAGTAGTTGAAGTTCTAGCTAGAGCCATTAGAAAAGAAAAGGATATCAAATGGACACAAATTGGAAAGGTAGAAGTCAAAGTATCACTATTTGCAGATGTTATGATAGTATACATAAGGAAACCCAACATTCCACCAGAGAAATCCTGCAGCTGATAAACAACTTCAGCAAAGTGATAGAACATAAAATTAACTCAAACAAATGAGTAGCTTTCATTTGTATATGTGACAATCAGGCTTAGAAAGAAACTAGAGAAACAAAACCCTGCAAAATAGTCACAAATAGTATAAAATATGTTGATGTAACTCTTACCAAGCAAATGAAATATCTGTATGACAAGAACATCAAATCCCTGAATAAAGAAATTGAAGAAGACCTCAGAAATGGAAAGATCTCCATGCTCAAGGATTGGTAGCATTAACATAGAGAAAAGGCCATCTTACCAAAAGCAATCTACAGATTCATTGCTATCCCCATCAAAATTCCAACAAATTTCTCACAGACATGGAAAGAGCAATTCTAAACTTTATATGGAAAATGAAAAACCCAGAGTAGCCAAAACAATTCTTAATATAATAGAACATCTGGGGTAATCACCATCCCTGACCTCAAGCTGTACTACAAAGTAATAGTTACAAAAACCACATAGTATTTGTACAAAGACAGACAGGGGGATCAATGGAACAGAATTGAAATGCCAGAAATAAATCCTTATACCTATAGACACTTGATCTTTGACATAGAAGCCCACCCATACATTGTAGAAAGAAAGCATCTTAAATAAATGGTGATGTCTTAACTGGCAGTCTGTAAGGCAAAAGACACTATCAGAAAGACAAATCAGCAGCATACAAATTGGAAGACTACTTTACTAGCCCTACATCTGACAGATGGTTAATATCCAAAATATATAAAGAATTCAAGAAATTAACCTCTAAAACCAAAATAACCCAATTAAAAATGGGGTACAATGTTAAAGAGAGAATTCATACAGAGGAATCTCAAATGGCCTAGAAGCACTTTAAAATGTACAAAATTCTTAGTCATCAGAGAAATGCAAATCAAAACTACCCTGAGATTGCATCTCACACCAATCAGAATGGCTAAGATAAAGAACTCAAATGACCTTACATGCTGGTGAGGGTGTGGAGAAAGAGGAACATTCTTCCATTGCTGATGGGATTGCAAACTGGTACAGCACTGCAAGAAAACAATCTGTTCCTCAGAAAATTGGAAATACTTCTATCTGAAGATCCAGCTATACCACTCTTGGACATATACCCAAAAGATACCCCATCACACTACAGGGACATGTGATACACCATGTTCATAGCAGCCTCTTTTGTAATAGCCAGAAGCTGGAGACAACACAGATGTTCCTCAACTGAAGAATGGATACAGAAAATGTGGCTCATTTACTGAAAGTAAACTACCTACCTATTGCAAACAATGACACCATGAATTTTGCAGGCAAATGGGTGGAACCTGAAAATATCATCCTGAGTGAGGTAATTCAGACCCAAAGAGAGTATGGTATGTCCTTGCTGATAAGTGGATATTAGTCCAAAGTTCATAATACCTAGGATACAACCTACAGACTATATGATGTGTAGCAAGCAGAAATGTTCATGTGGGATTCTTCAATCTCATCTTGAAGGGGAAAGGAAATAATCATGAGAGGCAAAGGGAGGAAGGGACCCGGATGTGAGAGTGGAGGGAGAGGGGGAGGAGAAATGGAAGCAGGATTAGATATGGTGGGGAGAGACAGGAGAGAAATCCAGAGGGCCAAGAGAATGAATGGAAATAAGCAACTCCGGGAGTAAGAGGTGGGAGGACCCTCCAGAAAATACCAGGAACCACGAAGGTGAGAAACCTCAGGGCTCATGGGGATGACCTTAGTCAAAATGCTCAACATTGGGAAAGGGAACTCTAAGAGTCCACCTCCAGTAGATAGACAGGGCCTCAAGTTACTAACTCGTAGTCAAAATTCCTAACCAGATTTGTTCCTGTCTAAAAAAAACCTGCAGGAACATAAATGGAAAAGGGACTGAAGGAAAGGCAGTTCAATGACCAGCTCAACTTGGGATCCATCTTATAGGGGAGACACCAAGGCCTGACATTATTATTGGTACTATGATGTGCTTAGAGACAGGAGCCTTGCAAGGCTTTCCTCTGAGAGGCCCTACCAACAGCTGACTGAGATAGAAGCAGATACTTATACCCAACCAATGGACTGAAGTGGGGAGCCCTGTGTGGAATTAGGGGAAAGATGAAGAATCTGAAAGAGAGCGACCCATAGGGAGACCAGCAGTGTCACCTAACCCAGACCCCAGGGAACTCTCAGAGACTGAACCACCAATCGGAGCGTACATAGGCTGGTCCGAGGTCACTGGCACATATGTAACAGAGGTCTGCCTGGCCTGGCCTCAGTGGGAGAAGATATGCTTAATTCTTGAGAGACTTGAGGCCCAGGGGAAGGACAGACTGGGTATGTAGCACCCTCTTGAGGCAAAGGGAGGAGGAATGGGATGAGGAACTGTGGGACAGGGGATTGAGGAGGGGCAACAACTGGAATGTTGTTAATAAATAAAATAATTAAAATTAAAATATTTAGATCAACAAATCCATGATCACTTGTCCTGTCAAATAGTGTTTCAAATGATTGCCATTTTTTTCCTTAAAGGTAAAAGAATATTCAAACTATTGGCAAATTTTTAAATATTAATTTGTTTTTGTAAGTATAAATATTAGCAGTAATAGAGTGTATTAATATGTAAATATTGTATTAGCTGTATAGTTTTTCAAGCTAGAGATGTGATTCAGGAAGGGCTCAATTATCTGCTATGCATGCCCAAAGACCTGGTTCAAACTTTATCCCAATGATATCAAGATTTGATTAGTTACATGGGTTATAAATAGCATATTTGCTAGTGATATTTTACTACATGAAAGAATTTCTTTGCCATAAAGACATATTTTAGTTTAATTCAGTACCATTTAGTTGATAAGGTGTTTATGTGATTTTGTATGTGTTTACGTGGTATGTATATCCACAGTTCAATGTAAAGCAAAACTTAAAGCAATTCATTCATCAATGCTATCAGTATCTCATTTTAAATTCGTCTTTTATAGCCTAGATTGGCCTCAAATAACTGTTTTTCAAAGGCTAGTCTTGAAGTTTCAATTTTGCTATCATCACTTTATAAGATATGCTTTCAATGGATTAGCTGAATCTTACTTAGCATGTGACTTTTAAACAGATATTACTTTTTGCACATAAACTAAACATAATCTATCCACTAAAGAGTAATTGGGAGTAAGGAGCTATGATTAAGCTAGTAATAGGAGAAGAACAAAATAATAGTGGCTTTCCTAGAGAACTCAATTTATCTACTACATGCAGTCCATTTACATATTATACATTATTATATAATATATATATATATATATATATAATTGCATATATATATGGCAAAATTAGGCAAAATGACTTAATTAAGCAAAATTAAATGATGGATTGAAACTATTTTGTGTATAATCAATAAATACATTAAGCCAATAGATCCATTGAACTCTTATTTGAATGTAGGGAGCAATATGAGATCAGAGCATTGTGTCTGGGTGGAATAGGGGTGAATAAGTATCTTAATATGAATGAGGCCTTAATATCTAAGCAATACATTTCACCTCTTGATATAATGGTCAAGTTTGCTTTTAATTTGACTAATAAATGTGTAGAAATATTAAAATATAAAGAGTGAATCTATAGAAAATAAAACAGAAACACTTGTTAATATTGAATAATTTATTATAATATTCAAAATACAATATCCATTTAAATCTTTCTAACAACTCTTATTCTTTTCACACACAGAATTTAACTCAGGTATTCTTCTTTTGTCTTTTCACTCAAGGATGTATCCTCTACTTTCCTTTCATGGATACTTATTTCACTGTTGCTATTGCTAATTTGGATAACTTTAACAATATCAGAATTCTATGAGGTAAGGTTGTGCAGCTTTTCCATTATTTTTCTAAGGGCATCTTTTACATCTTTGTTCCTCAAGCTGTATATTAAGGGATTCAACATAGGGATAACCTGAGTGTAAAAGATAGAAGTCACTTTACCAGTGTCAATGGAGTGAGTGGACTTAGGTTGCAAATACATAAATATCAAAGTCCCATAAAAGACGATGACTACTGTTAGGTGGGACCCACAAGTAGAGAAAGCCTTCCATTTGCCCTCAGCAGAGTTAATCCTTAGAACTGCTGTAAGGATAAGTAGATAGGACCCAATTACTATGAGAAGAGATGAAAGCAAATTAAAAGCTGAGAAGATTAAAATTATCACCTCAATTTCATGTGTATTAGAGCAAACCAAAGATATCAAAGGGAGAGCATCACAGTAGAAATGACTGATGACATTGTAACCACAGAAGGATAAAGTGAAAATCTTTACGTTAACTAAAAGTGAGACAATTATACTATAGAGATAGGGAATGGTGACTAGTATCCAACATACTTTTTGTGACATAATGACAGTGTAGAGGAGTGGTTTACAGATGGCCACATAACGGTCATAAGACATTGCAGAGAGAATAAAAAATTCACTAACAATGAACATACTAAAGAAAGATGACTGGACAGCACAATCATGAAACGATATTGTATTTTGATTTACAAGAAAATGGCTTAACATTTTGGGTCCCACAGCTGTTGAATAACCAAGATCTGTAGTAGCGAGGTGTCTGAGAAAGAAGTACATGGGTGTTTGCAGCCTGGAATCCATCATGGTCAGGATGATCATGCCCAGGTTGCCGACCAGTGAGGTCAGATATATGATGAGAAACAGTCCAAAAAATGGGACCTGAAGATCAGGGGGTCAGTGATGCCCACCAGGATGAATTCAGTCACCATTGTGAAATTGTATTTCTCCATTAGCGATGATCAGAAAGCCTGTTCTGAGTAGGAGCTCTGCATCATCACAGTTTTCAAATATATAGAATGATTCTATTTCCAAGCTAATATAAATCATATATTTCTTATAAAATAGCTGAATATGAATCCATCTGTATAAAAATGGCATACATATATAACTGCATGACTTCATTGTCTGTAATAATTTTCTTTTCCAGGTAAAACATAAACTATCACCTTTATTTCACGTTTAGTGTAAAACTAAGACAGGGAATTATGCCCTTTGTAAAAAGGCTGCAACATGTAGAGCTCAAAATCTTAAAATTATAAAGCTGATAAACCTCGAACAACAGCTCATGTAGTAAGGTAAATGTATTAGATGTGAAGAAAAAGATAAATCTTCAAAAACTGTAGAAGGTTGAAACTTCACAGACTTGGGTAAAATTCTTATTTTAATTTTATTTCTCAGCATAAACAGAACTAAGAGGACATTTACAGTTTACTAAAAAGATGAACTGAGACTAAATAGGGATTCTGTGCTCTTGACCATAGTCCACAAATATGTTGATACACTGGTTCAAAGAGTCATTGGTCATAGTAACTTACCTGAAAAATTTGTCCTCATGTATGGATGTGCAAAGCCCCTAGGGTAGATCTAAAAAGATGAGTAAATGAGAAACTGTCCATGAAACACATGAGACACACAGGCTATCCTAGTATCTACCTTTACCACCCAATGATAAATTTTAACATGTCTATTATTTAGGATTATAACTCTGTTCCATTTTTAGCATAATAAAATTGAATACAAGTTTTCTTCATCATATAATTTAACTTTTCACTGACAGGTAATTTTTAGTATAATTTCTACATATACTTATATAACAAAGATTTATGTTATAGCTCAGAACTGATCTAGGAAGATATGAAGAAATTTTTTAAAATTAAAGGAAACATGCATATTTAAATTGGTTGCACGATGACTTGCCAAAATTCCTCTTTGATAAATATTTTTAAAAGAGAATATATATTTTTAAAAGGTCAACAATAAATGTGACTGCTTATTATTGTTTGACTGATTGTGGTACAAAAACACCATAGTGAAAAAAGAAAATGTAGATGGTATTTGAAATGATTCATTGGTTTAACAGAAAATACTCCTGTTCTGTTAGCATAAGTCATCTTCCCAATATGATACAGGACACAGTGCAAATAACTCTATTTCAGGAGGTGCACACCTAAGCAACTCCTACACATCACAGTAAAAATTACAAGAGAGTGAAAGGTATAAGTACTGACAATGCATGTCTCAATGTTCTAATAGGAAAAAAAGAAAGCAGTCATACACAGGAGGCAAGAAAGGTAACCATATCAGTCTTGAATACAGTACAATCAAATCAGTTTCAACATCCAGTTTAAAGGTGATTTCTTTTTACTCCTACTTAAGCTGGCATAAAACAAAGAGTGTGGTTCTACTATGCTGTCGAATGTCTCTCTGTGCATCTAGTGATCATTTCATAAAGATATACTCTTCTCATATTAAATATGAAAAATCAATCATTAAAATTGATAGATACTTCTATAAATTCTGAAAGCTACCTTTTATTTGGTTTGTTTTACAATGATAAAAGTTAAAATATGGTAAAAAGAATATTGGTTTTCCAGTAACAAAGACAAGCACCTGAATTTTATTTTATAAACTATTTTTCTAGTAATTTAGTGATATCTAGGACAAAATACATTTTAAAATGTCATTATTCTAAATCTATTGTTAAAATTCTTCTTACCCTCTAGTAATTTTTTTCCAAACCTGTTGTGAGATGCAAACTCTATTTCCCTCAAGGAAGGATGAGGAAATTTTCCAGGATGGCTCAGCTACAAAGAGGTTGCTTGTTGCCAATCTTGAAAACCTGATTTCTTCTCTGGAACTCACAGGGTTCAAGAAGTGAACTAACTCTTGCAAGAAACAAATAATACTTGCCAACATTTCAGGAGTCTAAAAACCTGAGGCCAGCAAGGTTACAGGCCCTTGAGAGAATTTATGATGATGATTCTAAATGGAAATCGTTTTGAAATGACTATGGAAGGCTTACACAAAGATAGTGGATCTGTCAACACTCATCAAAGAAGTAAATTTTTATGGTAAATTGTGATGAACAGAGACACACAAATGATCAGTGTGCATAGAATAAAAAACCTCCAAATATTCAGCACTACTTGTGAAGGTTACATCACTCCTCCTTGCTTTGCAAGGCTAAGGCATCATCCCAGAAGTTATTTGTCTTAGGAGACTGTAAGTATCAGTGGCAATGGGTGATTATAAACAAATTATATTTCCAGTCACACCAGAGCTTTTCTGCTCATGAAACAAAAGTGATTATGACTACATGCAAAAGTACATATAGCAGATCAAGCCAGACCCCCCTCCCCCCCCAAAAAAAAGGATGATTGTGGAGGAGCTCTTGATGTTAATTTGTTTTAGCTGGGTAAGAGTCGTTGTTATTGAAGGTGTGTCCATACACCTGAGGGTGTATCCATACCCTATTGCATGCAAATTTTAAAGGCTTATTAACTGTGTTTCTGAATCAAAATATAATAAACTATATAGTTTAACATATCAAATATCAACTAGTTTTATGTTTTATTATATGCATTCATGAATATCCTTACTTTGAAATGCATTCATTAATGAGGGAAATTTCAGACTCTAAAGAGAACTTCTATAATCTGAATAAAGTTTCTTATGCTAATAGAATTTTTCTTTGTTTTTGAAAAAGTGTTGATTTTAATTGTGAAGCATTACTCTGAGTAAATCAGAAATTGATAAATACATGTGACTTGCAAACCAGAGTAAAGAACCAATATATTTATTAAATAAAATATCTAACACATATAGAACATTAAGTTTTAAATTCTAGTGTTCTTCTCCCCAATCCTTCAGATATTCTGCAGTTTACTCTTACCTATAAAACAGCACATGCAGGTTTGAATGCATCAGGAATACCACTAATTCACTTTATGTACACTTAACCATCAGTGATAAAACCCACAGGAAATGTCCCAGAGGGATTTTGCCTCATTTGTTGTCTGTTTAGAAATTAACTAAATGAAAGTGTGCAAAATGATGGAAAAAGAACATAAATAAATAACGATATTACTGGAATGACACTTCTCCTACTACACAGTTCACTGATAAATAATCAAAAACAAAAAATTAGCATTATTTAAAACACTTTAGCTCTTATTGCCAAGAAGATTTATGATGTTGAATTCCTTTTCAGACAAGGTACTTGAGAAAAAATAGAGTTCAAACTAATTAGTGAGGTTTTTATTAAGTTTTAGTAGTTAAATTTATGTTGTTTATTTGAATCTTGTATTATGTATTTGGCTGGTAGACAGATGTTCTTTATTAAAGAGTTCCCAAGGCCATGGCTTAGTCTAATGGGTTCTAACCATTATATGTTCATTGAATTTTGTAACAATTTCAGCCAATTGAAAATATTTATTCCAGATAACTGGGACTACATTAAGGTATTCTGGACCGAAGTGTAACATCAGTATCCAGAGCACAGGGGTTTTTTTTGTTTATTATTGGATATTTTATTTACATTTCAGATGTGATCCCCTTTCCCCATTTCCCCTCAACCCAGAAACCCCCATCCCATCCCCTCCTCCTGTTTCAATGAGGACGTGCCCCTACCCACTTACCCACTCCCACCTCCCCACCCACTCACCCACTCCCATCTCCCCACTCACGAATTACCCCACACTGGGGTATCCAGCCTTTACTGGACCAAGGACTTCCTCTCTCACCTATGCCCTACAATGCCATCCTCCCCTACATATACAGCATGGCTCCAGCTGTATATGCAAAGAACAGTTTTTCCATTAATTAAGTTTTCAATTTATGTCTCAATTCCAGACCTTCTCTCTCCTCTTTTTAGTTCCTCTCATCCCTTATCCATCTCTCCCCTCCTCTTTCAGACCGCAACTCCGGTACTGACCCAACAAGTTCTGGCACAACAAGTTCTTTCAGGAGTAAAAGCATCTTATTTCTTTGAGGCCAGACCAGGCAGTCCAGCTAGGGGAAAGGAATCCAAAAGCAGGCAACAGAGTCAAAGTCAAAGAAAGCCCCTGTTCCAATTATTAGGAGATCCATGTGAAGACCAAGCTATACATCTCCTATATATGTGTCGGAGGCCTAGGTCCAGTCCATGCATTCTCTTTGGTACTTCAGTCTCTATGAGCTAAATGGGCCCAGTTTAGTTGGCTCTGTTGGTCTTCTTGTGGTGTCCTTGACCCTGTCAGCCTTCTCTATTCATCCCCAACTCTTCCACAAGACTCTCTGAGCTCTAAGTAATGTTTGGCTTTGGGTCTCTGCATCGGTTTCTGGAAGCTGTTGGATGAAACCTCTCAGATTACACTTATAGTAGGTGCCTGTCTCCTAGCAGAGCAGAGAATCTTTAATAGTGTGAGAGGCTGGCACTCTTCCATAGGGTGGATCTCAAATCGGTCCTGTTACTGCTTGACCATTCCCTCAAACTCTGCTCAATCTTTCTCCTTGTATATCTTATAGACAGGACAAATTTTGGGTCAAAGCCTTTGTGGGTGGCTTGGTGTCCCCTCCCTCCATGGGAAGTCCTGTCTAGCTACAGAAGATGGATATTTCAGACTCCATATCCTTTGCTATTAAGAGTCTCAGAGTCAGCTCTGTATCCTCTGGCTTGTCCCAGAGATGTCCCTGGCCTCACAGATTTCCTTTCTTCAAGCTCTCTTATAACACCTCTCTTCTCACATGCCATATCCTCACTCCTGTTCTCATTCCCATCTCCTCTCCCATCCACTCCTTATGTCTATTTTATTACTCATTCTGAGTGAAATTCAAACCTTCTCCCTTGGGCTCCCTTTATTACCTAATTCTTTCAGTCTGTGGATTTTAATATGGTTATCCAGTACTTTATGGCTAATATCCACCTACAAGTGAGTAAATAAATACAATATGTAACTTTCCGGGCCTGAGTTACCTCACTCAGGATGATATTTTCTAGTTCTATTCACTTGCCTGCAAATTTCATGATTTTGATTTCAAATTTTCAAATTTATGATTTTAGTAGCTGAGTAGTATTCCACTGTGTAAATGTGCCATATTATCATTATTCATTCTTTGTCTGAGGGACATTTATGGTTGTTTCTATTTTCTTGCTATTACAAGTAAAGCTGCTATGAACATATTTAAGCAAGTGTCCTTGTGGTATGTCATACCATTTTTGGGTATATGTTTATAGTTTTCATTATCAGCAAGGTGATAACTTTCTTTGACACAGATACATTTAAACTTTTTTGATTCCACTCATAAATATTGTATTAGGTAGACTTTGGTGTAAAATCAATAAAATGATTGTCAAACAAAATTAAGGTATTCCAGAATAAATTGTCATAAGCTTTCTTTCTTTATTCAATTCATCCTATGTTAACAGATAAACCTCATACTAACTACTTAGCCAGGGCTGTCCTTGGTATCCTCATCTTTTGCCTTCACACTCCAATTAATTATAGGGATGGCATTTCATTCAATAACCAAAATTTAGTATAATAAACATTCTTTAATATAATAAATGTACTTATATAATTTAGCATAATAAAATTAGTATAATTTGGTATAATAAACTCATAATACATATAAATTTACACTTAGAAAGGCAACATTGATCATTCAAAAAAAGAAGTGTGAATTAATGAATTATGATCAATCAAATAACAAGAAAGAAAAGTACTGATAGCAGCTATGCAAAGAGTCAAGTCATGTAACACACACACACACACAACAATTCAGCACACACACATACATATATATGTATATACACACACACATACACCTACATATACATAACACACACACACACACATACTGAGAATTATACACTATTAGATGATACATTGAAATTATGAACATTTAACTACAAAATATATGATGCTAATTATTGCTATTGCAATAATATAGAAAGTGATATGAAAGAAATATAACGTGAAATCACAATGATGTAAGCTTCTCTGTGGAATGAAGGCATCTGTGTGTTTGGAAATTACTAGGACCTACATATCACCATGCTGGGCCCCACTATTCTGACACAGTGATAAAGAACATTTAAAAACACTAACAATATAAATGCATATGAATAACAAATGAGTGTAAATACTAAAGACACTAATAATGCATTTTCATATCAATAAATACACAGACACAAGTAAAGACAAGGCAATTTATTGTAAAGTTAAAATAAAAAAGTGAATGTAAAATACTCAAGACATCTCTCCTTTTATTTCTTATACAGAACAAACACCATGTTACCTCAGTTGTAGATTAAAAAAATTCATTGTGATCATTCATTTCTTCATTGTATAGTGTATAATCTGTTTTCTCTTTAGGGAAACATTGTTACTGTTTTATTTACTGAAATTTATAAAGCAATTAAATTTACTTGATTTGAAGAATGATAACCTTAAATAATATGTGAGTTCTAGAAGAAGATATTTTGTATGGTTTTCTCTGTCTTCCTAAGAGCATATTTTACATCTTTATTCCTCAAGCTGTAGATCAGGGGATTTAACATGGGATTATTAGTGTATAAAAGATAGAAGCAATCTTATCAGTGTTTAAGGAGTGACTAGACTTAGGTTGCACATACATAAATATCAAAGTCCCATAGAAGACAGTGACCACTGTCAGTGGGACCCACAGGTGGAGAAAGCCTTCTGCCTGCCCTCAGCAGAGTTCATCCTGAGAATAGCTCTGAGAATGAGCAGATAGGAGACAAGAATGATCACTGGTGAAGAAATCAAGTTAATAGTTGATAAAATTAAAATTATCATTTCACTTTGCTTTTTGTTTGAGCAGAGCAGAGATATTAGGGGGAGACCATCACAGTAGAAATGACTGATAATATTGT
Source organism: Mastomys natalensis (assembly GCA_021653895.1). Classification (NCBI taxonomy): domain Eukaryota; kingdom Metazoa; phylum Chordata; class Mammalia; order Rodentia; family Muridae; genus Mastomys; species Mastomys natalensis. The sequence goes on from JAJTUV010001841.1 coordinate 191,070, forward strand.
GTCCACAGAAGGATGAAGAAAAAATATTTATGGTAACTATGAGAGCAACAAATATACTGTAAAGGTAAGGAATTGTCACCAGGATCCAACACACTCTTTGTGACATAATGACATTATAGAGGAGTGGCTTACAGATGGCAACATAACGGTCATAAGACATCGCAGAGAGAATAAAAAATTCACTAACAATGAACATACTGAAGAAAGACAACTGGACAGCACAAAAATAAAATGAAATTGTATTTTGTTCTACAAGAAAATTTCTTAACATTTTTGGTCCCACAGCTGTTGAATAACCAAGGTCAGTGGTAGCAGGTGTCTGAGAAAAAAGTACATGGGTGTTTGCAGCCTGGAGTCCACCATGGTAAGGATGATCATGCCCAAGTTGCCCACCAGTGTGATCAGATAGATGATGAGAAACAGTCCAAACAATGGGGCCTGCAGCTCAGGGCGGTCAGTGATGCCCACCAGGATGAATTCAGTCACCACTGTGAGTTGTGATTCTCCATTGAGTTTATGAGAAATTCTGTTTTGAGTGGAAATCGTTGCACAGTCAATAGATTTCAAGTGTCATTTGTTGTGTTTTTATCATCTAAAGTAGCTTAAATAAAATATATACAAACATTCAAATGTATTTTGAAAAATATATTAAAAATATTCATATATCCTATATACATCTACACATATACCTATGAAAATATATGATTTGAAATACACAAATATGAATCTTTAGTCCTGTACCAATAACAGCTTAAATCAGAGAATACCATAATTATATTTATTTATAATTCATAATTTATAAATTATAATTATTTTTAATTTATAATTATATTTGGTTTTCCTAACTACATTGAGAACAATCACTTTAATTCACTACTATACATTAGTACATCTGGAAAAGATCCTTGTACACCTAATATCTAGCTAAGGAATTATCCAGCCTCCAGCCTCTAATTCTAATCTAATACTCTCAAGATTAAGAATGTCACTATTACAGACAGATAACAGGTATTGATGATTTTATATATATTATATATAAATATATATAATATATATATATATGAAAATCAAGTTTTTATGTTTTATATAGTTATTGATAGAACATTGATGAAATTTATTTTTCTTATATTTTAATTTTTGATATGTTACTACCACATTGCTATACTTAATAATTATGTACTTGTGGTAATATGTAAGATATTTTCCAGTAAATGTACATATACCTTCTAAAATTTTTTAAATTGCAAAACACTTTCATGTGTAGGTCTACAGAATTTTACAATATAAAAATAGAGCAGCTGCCTTGGAAGAGCTGGGGAAGGATCTGGAGGCAGGAGGAACAGCTGCTAAGGTGCAGCTGCCCCTGAGCCTGAGAATGGCAGACTATGACAATGTCTTCTGCAGAGTCCCTCTCCGGGTCACCACCTCAGAAACTTTCTGAACCATCTCTTGGCTGACCTGCACTCAGAAATTTAAGCCACTGCTCCTTTCTGTGCTTTGTAGAGTGTTTATTTCTAAAATGTACCATTGTTGCTGCCGTCACCACGACTAGAACCTTCTAAAGCAACAGACACCTGGTTGGTCTGCTTTTTGAGATCACCTTATCCTGAAACTTCCTAGAGCATCTATCTGGTAAGAACCCTCCCCCACAACCCTCCACCCCAGAACTGCAACTGAGAGCCTAGGGCACTCTGGATCCATCAACCACCCGAACCCTGCCCCTCCAGAATATCACTCCCCTTAAACCCCTTGTTTAGTCCTTTTGGCTGGGGCAGACACCTAGCTGGTCTGCTCCTGTGAAGACACAATATCCTGAACCATCTTAGAGCAGCAGTAGAACCACACTGCACTTGGAGCAGCTGAGGACCCACTGCACTCAGAGCAGGGAGGAACCTCTGCACTCAGAGCAGCAGGGTTTCAGGATCCCAAAAGAAGCCTGAGTCCCAGGAGCTCTTCCACCCAGGAGCCAAGATCACAGGATCACAGAGACAGCTGGACTCTGAGGAGTTCTGACATAAGCAAGATAACTGGAAAGAGAGTCTCCAGTCAGAGACAGTGAGTGTAGGTAGTACTAGAGTTAACCAGATGGAAAAGGCAAACACAAGAACATAAGCAACAGAAAACAAAGTGATGTGCATAATAGAACCCAGTTTTCCCACCATAGCAAGTCCTGGACATCCCATCACAACAGAAAAACAGGATTCAGATTTAAAATCACTTCTCATGAGGATGATAGAGGACTTTAAGAAGGACATAAATGACTCCCTTAAAGATAAACAAGAGAACACAGATAAACAGTAGAAACCCTTAAAGAGGAAACACAAAAATCCCTTAAGGAATTGCAAGAAAAAACAACCAAACAGGTGGAGGAATTAAACAAAACTATTCAGGATCTAAAAATGAAGTAGAAACAATAAAGAAATCTCAAGGGAGACACCCTGGAGATAGAAAACCTAGGAAGGAAATCAGGAGTCATAGATGCAAGCATCATAAGCAGAATACAAGAGATAGAAGAGAGAATCTCATGTGCAGAAGATACCATGAAAACATTGACACAACTGTCAAAGAAAATGCAAAATGCAAAAAGCTCCTAACCCAAAACATCCAGGAAATCCAGGACATAATGAGAAGACCAAACCTAAGGATAATAGGTATAGAAGAGAGTGAAGATTCCCAACTTAAAGGGTCAGTAAATATCTTCAACAAAATTATAGAGGAAAACTTTCCTAACCTAAAGAAAGAGATGCTGATGAAATACAAGAAGCCTACAGAACTCCAAATAGACTAGACCAGAAAAGAAATTCCTCCCAATCACATAATAATCCAAACATCAAATGCACAAAACAAAGAAAAAATACTAAAAGCAGTAATGGAAAAAGTCAATAACATCTAAAGTCAGACCTATAAGAATTATGTACAGACTTCTCACCAGAGACTATAAAAGCCAGAAGATCCTGGATGATATCATACAGACCTAAGAGAAACAAATGCCAGCCCAGACTACTATACCCAAAAACTCTTAATAACTATAGATGGGAAAAACAAGATATTCCATGACAAAACCAAATTTACACAATATCTTCCCACAAATCCATCCCTCCAAAGGATAATAGATGGAAAACCCCAACACAAGACTAAAACAGAAAAAGCAAAAAAGTAATCTTCCAAAGAACCAAAAGAAAATAGCTACAGAAACATAATTACACTTCTAATAACTAAATAAACAGGAAGAAGCAATCATTTTTCCTTAATATCTGTTAACATCATGGACTCAGTTCCCCAATAACAAGACTTAGACTAACAGGCTGGATATGTAAACAGGACCCAAATTTTGCTGCATACAGGAAACTACCTCATGGCAAAGAGAGACCTACCTCAGAGTAAAGGGCTAGAAAACAATTTTGAAGCAAATGGTCCTAAGAAACAAGCTGGAGTAGCCATTCTATTTTCGAATAAAATAGACTTTAACCAAAGTTTTCAAAAAAGATAAGGAAGGACACTTCATACTTGTCAAAGAAAAATCTATCTGATGAACTCTCAATTCTAAAATCTATGCTCCAAATACAAAGGCACCCACATTCATAAAAGAAACTTTACTAAAACTCAAAGCACACATTGCACCTCACACAATAATAGTGGGGGATTTCAACAGCTCACTTCAACAATGGACAGGATCTGGAAACAGAAACTCAAACAAATCAGTGCATTTAATGGAAGTTAATGACAACGGTTTAACAGTACTAACATACAACATTCATACTAAAACAAAAGAATATCAAAAGCCTTTTTCTCAGCACCTCATGGTACCTTCTCCAAAATAGACCATATAATTGGTCACAAAGCAGGCCTCAACAGATACAAAAAGATTGAAATCCCTTGCATCCTATCAAATCACCATAGACTAATGCTAGTCTTCAATAATAACAAAAACATTGGAAAGGCCACATACATGGGGAAACTGAACAAAGCTCTACTCAAGATGACTTGGTCAAAGAAGAAATAAAGAAAGAAATTAAAGACTTTTTATAATTTAATGAAAATAAAGACTTGTCATATCAAAACTTATGGGACAAAATGAAAGCAGTTGCTAAGGGGAAATCTCATTGCTCTAAGTGTCTACAAAAAGAAATGGACAGAGCATACACTAGCAACTTGACAGCACACATTAAATAAAGCTCTAGAACAAAAAGAAACAAATACACCCAAGACTAGTAGACAGAAGGAAATAATCAAACTCAGGGCTGGAATCAACCAAGTAGAAACAAAAAGAACTATCAAAGTATTAACAAAACCAGCAGCTGGTTCTTTGAGACAATCAACAAGATAGATAAACCCTTAGCCAGACTAATCAGAGGGCACAGAGACAGTATCCAAATTAATAAAATCAGAACTGAAAACGGTGACATAACAACAGAAACTGAGGAAACTCAAAAAATCATCAGGTCCTACTACAAAAAGCTTATACTCAACAAAATTGGAAAATCTGGATGAAATGGACAATTTTCAAGACAGATACCAGGTACCAAAGTTAAATCAGGAGCAGATAAACCATCTAAATAGTCCCATAATCCCTAAAGAAATAGCAGCAGTCATTAAAAGTCTCCCAACCAAAAAATCAAAAAAAAAAACAAAACCCAAAACCCAAAACCCTCAGGACCAGATGGTTTTAGTGTAGAATTCTATCAGACCTTCAAGGAAGACCTAATACCAATTCTCTTCAAACTATTCCACAAAATAGAAACAAAAGGAACTCTACCCAATTTGTTCTATGAGGCCACAATCACACTCATACCTAAACCTCACAAAGACCCAACATAGAAAGAGAACTCCGACCAATCTCCCTTATGAATATCATGCAAAAGTACTCAATAAAATTCTGGCAAACCGAATCCAAGAACACATCAAAACAATCATCCATCATGATCAAGTAGGCTTTATCCCAGGAATTCAATATTCGGAAATCCATCAACGTAATCCACTATATAAACAAACTTAAAGAAAAAAACCACATGATCATCTCACTATATACTAAGAAAGCATTGGAAAAATTCAATATCCTTCATGGTAAAAATCTTGGAAAGATCAGGAATTCAAGGCTTATATCTAAATAGTAAAAGCAATATACAGCAAACCAGTAGCCAACATCAAACTAATTAGGAGAAACTTGAAGCAATCCCACTAAAATCAAGGACTAAACAAAGCTGCCCACTCTCTCCCTACCTATTCAATATAGTACTGGAAGTCCTAGCTAGATCAATTAGACAACAAAAAGAAGTCAAAGAGATAAAATAGGAAAGAAAGAAGTCAAAATATGACTATTTTGCAGATGACATGATAGTATACTTAAGTGAACCCAAAACTTCCACCAGAGAACTCCTAAACCTGATAAAAACTTCAGCAAAGTGGCTGGATATAAAATCAACTCAAACAAATAAGTAGCCTTCTAATCTACTTGAAAGATAAACAGGCGAGAAAGAAATTAGGGAAATGACACCCTTCACAATAGTCCTAAATAATATAAAATACTTTGGTGTGAATCTAACCAAGCAAGTGAAAGATCTGTATGACAAGAACTTCAAGTCTCTGAAGAAAGAAATCAAAAAGATCTCAGAAGATGGAAAGGGCTGCTCATGGACTGGCAGGATTAATATAGTAAAAAATGGCCATCTTGCCAAAAGCAATCTACAGATTCAATGCAATCCCCATTAAAATCTCCACTCAATTCTTCACAGAGTTAGAAAGAGAAATTCTCAAATTCATTTGGAGTAACAAAAAAACCAAGGATAGGGAAAACTTTTCTCAACAATAAAGAATTTCTGGAGGTATCACCATCCCTGACCTCAAGCTACACTACAGAGAAATAGTGATAAAAACTGCATGGTATTGGTACACAGACAGGCAGGTTAATCAATGGAATAGAATTAAAGACCCAGAATGAACCTTCACACCTATGGTCAAAGGAGATAAAACTGTCCAGTGAAAAAGGACAGCGTTTTCAAAAAATGGTGCTGGTTCTGCTGGAGGACAACATGTAGAAGAAAGCAAATCTATCCATTCTTAACACCTTCTACAAAGCTCAAGTCCAAGTGGATAAAGAACGTTCATATAAAACCAGATACACTGAAACTAATAGAAGAGTAGGTGGGAAGAACCTTGAATACTTGGGCACAGGGCAAAAGTTCCAGAACAGAACACCAATGGCTTATGCTCTAAGATCAAGAATGGAAAAATGGGACCTCATAAAATCCCAAAGCTTCTGTAAGGCAAAGGACACTGTCAATAGGACAAAACAGCACAAAGAACTCAAGATATTAGACTCTAGTCAACCAAATTAAAAATCGGGTTCAGAGCTAAACAACGAATTATCAACTGAAGAAAATTGAATGGCTGAGAAGCACCTAAAGAAATGTTCAATATCCTTAGTCATCAGGGAAATGCAAATCAAAACTAACCTGAATTCTACCTCACACCAGTCAGAATGGCTAAGATCAGAAACTCAGTTGATAATAAAAGCTGATGAGGAAGTGGAGAAAGAGGAAGACTCCTCCATTGTTGATGGGATTGCAAGTTGATACAACCACTCTGGAAATCAGTCTGGCATTTCCTCAGAAAATTGGACATGGCATTACCTGAGGACCCAGCTATACCACTCCTGGACATATACCCAGAAGATGCTCCAACATATATAACAAGGAGATATGCTCCACTATGTTCATAGCAGCCTTATTTATAATAGCCAGAACACTTTCTATAACACAATTTGTTTTACATAATGTGCCGGTCACAGATTACACTCAAATCCTAAGAAAAATATGATGATATCTGAAAATAATTAAGAGAATTTATTAAAATTTGCTTTTGGATGAGCTATCAGTATCCCACACTGATTAAGTAGTATATTACAGTAGTATATTTTTAGTCACAGCATTGACTATGCTGGCTGACAAGTTATTGTAATAAATGTTTAATAGTTTATATTGGAAATACATGAGGATTAGACAACACAAAATGAAACTAAGGTTCAGTATGATGGCATTTGCATAGATGAAAATTAAGGACAGAAAATATTTCGGTTTGGTTATTTCAAGGAACATATTCCAAACATGACATAGAACACAAAGTAACATGCCATGTCTGAATATTTTCAATGCACCAGAGAGAAAAATCACAAGATGGAAAGAATTTTTACTTTTGTAAAAAAGGATATGTGTTAATTTTTTTTTTTTTTAGTAAAGTAAAAACTAATATGATTTACAATGGTAATCAAGGTAAAAAAGTGCAGCATCTGGGTAAATGAGAATTAAATCCCCAGCAGTCAGTGTTCTGTGTACAGCTGATGTATTTAATTGACACTTCACTCACTTAATCAGTTGTTTTAAACTGTGGTCACCTGATTGTATGCTATTCTCTATATATACACTTCATATCTTTAGCTATAAAATTTAATTATTGTATAACTGAATAATATCCAATCATGGTCCATTTTTCTATTACCAAATGTGATTTGTAATGATGTAAAGGACAAAAATTAAGTACACTTACTATCAATTTTTGTATAGGTCAGGACAGACCTAAAAGTTTCCCTCTGAAGAGATTTAGGACTTAATGAAAAGAAAAGCATTCTTTAGTATAAATTCTTTTGTTCAGTGATACTTGAATGCTATTTTTCCCAAAACTATAATCTCAAAAAATTTAATTGTATTTAGAACAAAAGACTTTCTCATTGTCATAAATGTTTTACGGTTATCTTTTGATTTTCTAGTAGTGATTTTCATCCACTTGTGAAATATAAACTCAATAATTTCCTCATTAAAGAATCAGAAATTTCTCAGATATATCCCTCCACAATAAAACCACTGCTGTACAACCTGAGTCTGGTCAAGAGGACAGAAGGATGAAAGGGGAGAATGATTCATGAACCTATCTTTCACAGGTGCACTAACCGTTAATTTATTGATTGATTACTATACTGTAAATACTTACAAGGTTGAAAAGTAATCACATCTATACCTTTTCTCTACCAAATTACATGTTAACTTTTCAATTATTTAAGGTAGGTTAACATGATGAGTTTTATTAAAGCATTTTGATAATATATATTATAAATCATTGTTCTAATTTCTGTCTCTCTTCTATCACTCTGTGCCTAGTCATTTTCTTTATAATAGATGCTCCACCACTCTGACTTTCACATAATATTTGTAGGGATACTCAGTAAATCTCAGCAAATTATAATTTAGGATTCTTTAAAATAACAGAGTACAGTTAGCAAGTTTATTCTAAATTTTGTCTCTAAATAAAATTACATCACTTATTACTATCCAACTCTTTTAGGGCTTTGCTCGGTATAATATTGAGTTTGTGTGTGGTGTGTGTGTGTGTGTGTGTGTGTGTGGTGAGAGAGAGAGAAAAGAGAGAGAGAGAGAGAGAAGAAGAGAGAAAATATCTAAGAAAACACATCTGTCTATGTTTAAAAGATAAAGATAATCAACACTATTTGGTCTTCAATCTCAGAAAAAATGTTTTTAAAATACAATAAAATAGAGAAATTAAGAGGTATTATTGCTGCCAAGGCTTGTGGAATATTAGAAAGAATAGATACTGAGCAGTAATGATCTCTCTAGATGCTGTAACCATAGAAAAAGATGCCCACATCTTTCTAATGCTTAAACTATAGAGCTCTGTGTGACAGTTTATTACCTGCAGTAAAACTTCTGTCTTCATTTCCCACTGTGGTTCTTACTTTCACTTTGATATCTATTTTTGTGTGTTTTTAAACCATAGAAACTTCCCTGAGGACACACAAAAATTTATTAATTACAAGCAAACATTAGAAAGTCTAATGAGATAATGCCTGGAGGTTATCAACTCTCAGGATCAATTCGTCATCAACAGTGATTTAATTATTTGTTGTAAAGCCAGTATTCTTATTGACAAATACTTATAATAAAGTATTGAGCCTAGATTTCTACAGGGTAAATGTGTGCTTTTCTGTTTATTGCAATATATGTAATTTTCAAGATGCAAGTAATTTAATATCCAATCATAGATGAATGAAAACAAAAACCGGTAGAGTATTATAATATATACAGATAATAGTGTATTATTCTACCTTTAAAAATGTGAGCTATGTTAACATGGTAGAACATGAAGAATATCATGCGGATGAAATAATGCTCAATAAAGTGATGATAAATAGGTGACAGTAACCCAGTTCAACTGTAAAGTTTCCTACTTCATCAAATCAGACCCTAAAAATATTTAGTGGATTTTTACTGCTTTCAAGGTTAATAATCACATCAACACAAAGAGATAATGGATAAGTACACAATAAATAAAAAGATACTGCAAAAATAGAGGTGGAAATATAATTTATTGACATGTACATTAAAACAGTTTTAATATTTTCAAAACATTTGATGACATGTATGTGATTGTTTATTCTATTTTTAAATTGTGTACTCCTCCACTTTTAATAATTATAAGTGCATAGTGAAATGTAATCAATACATTTAGTAATATGTAATAATGCATATAATAATTGTCCTGCAATAGCAGCTATGAAGATTTAAAAAACTTCACCACCAATCATTGAAAACTGAACTATGAAATGCTTGACCTTACAGATACAGTAGTTAAAACTGTTATATTTTAAAAGGTATTGAGTAGATATGCCTTCGTGAAATGTTTGTTTCCATTTTACTGCTTTAATGTCCATGGGTGGGAACTTATAAGACAAAGGCAAAATAAAAATCATAGTTTTCTAAATATAAGAACAGGTAAAGTGTATTCTATTTGTAGCTTTAGGGTCAATGACAAGAAGAACAGTAATATTCACAGTTGATATCTTTAATTAATAATGGAAGATATTTATTAATTCTAAACAAAATTTTTCTCAGATCTTAATACTAAATACAGAACAACTTTGTCATAACCATAAATTTGGATAAAAAATAAACAAATAATGCTAAACACACCTCCAGTGATATAGACAGTTTATTTTGCTCTGAATAATTTAGAAATTAATAACATATATTTTATAAAATATATTAAATATATTTTGTTGTTTTCAGAATTCCTGGAGCAAAAAAAAAAAAATTCCTGAAATCTAGAAATATACATGGAAAAATGGAATCCTTGAATTTAAGATTATGTCAAAGGAAAGACAAAGTGAAAATCTTAATTGTGCAACATCAGGTGTGGGAGAATTCAGGGGAGATGTAAAGAGGGTCAGGAAATTGAATGGAGATTTGTAGCAGTAGAGAATCGGGAACTGTGTGTGGGGGGTAGCCCCTAGAAAGTCCCAAATGCCAGGGAAGCAAGAGGTCCTCAGGACCCACAGGATGATATTAGCTGAAATACACCATACATGGAAGATAGTCCTGTATAGTCCATACCCAGGGGATAGGCAAGGCCCCCTGTTGAGGGACGGGGCTACTCATCCATCTCAAAAAACTTAACCCAAAATTGCTCCTGTCTAAAGAAATACAGGGACTAAGTGTGGGGCACAGACTGAAGGGATGGCCATCCAGACACTGCCCTACCTAGGGCATCCCATCTTCAGAGACCAAACCAGACACTATTGTTGATGCTAAGAAGTGCTTGGTGCAGGCGAGGCTCTGCAAGATCCTGACTCTGATGCTCACAGCCAACCATTATACTGAGCATAGGGACCTGAAGAGAAGAGTTAGGGGAAGGACTGAAGGAGCTAAGGAGGATTGTATCCCCATAGGAAGAACAACAATATCAACTAACCAGACCTTCCAGATCTCCCAGGGACTAAACCACCAACCAAAGGTTGCACATGGAGAGACATGATTCCAGCTACATGTGTAGCAGAGGATTGCCTTATCTGACATCAATGGGAGGAGAGTCCCTTGGTCCTGTGGACCAAGCATAGGAGAATGTTACGGCAGTGAGGAGGTGGGTGGGTGGGAAAAAAAAAGAACCTCACAGAAGCAGGTGGGAGAGAGAAATGGAATAGAGGTCTTGCACAAAGGAAACCGGGAAAATAACAACATTTGAAATGTAAACAAATAAAATAATCAATTTTAAAAAAGAAAAAAGAAAATCTTAACTGAAAATGAAAGCACAAATGAGGGAGTGGTGATGACGTTCCAACCCTAGCTGAGAAGCTATTGATGTTAACTTACCATTGCGGAGTATGGGAGAGTCATTATTCTTCAAGGACATGTGCCCTGAGAGACTACCAACGCCAACACTGTCTTGTTTTTAAATTTTTAAGGCTGATTCACTGAATTATCTTAGTATTAAGAGTTAAACATATATCTGGCTTAACATATTATATAGAAAATCATTTCTCCATTTTCTATGTACTCACGAATATCCTAATTTTGTTTGTTTGTGTTGGTTTTTTTTTTTTTTTTTTTTTTGGGTTTTTCGAGACAGGGTTTCCCTGTGTAACCCTGGCTGCCCTGGAACTCACTCTGTAGACCAGGCTGGCCTTGAACTCAGAAATCCAGCCTGCCTCTGCCTCCCAAGTGCTGGAATTAAAGGCATGTGCCACCACTCGCCCGGCTACTAATTCCTAATTTTGAAGAACATTTATTAATCAGGAAATTTACAAACCCTTTAAGAACTGTTTTTACCAAATTATTGTAAATTCTGAGATTAGTTTTTTGTTACTGTCAATAAAATCTTGATTTTCAGCTTTAGGCATAACTATGAGTAAATTAGAATTTGAAAAATTAATGCAATTTGCACAACACAGTAAAGAAAGGACATAATTATTAAGTAAAATGCCTTAACAAAAATACAAAAAAAAAACCTAATCTTGCAATTTTAGATTCCAGTCTCCCAAAATACTAGATATTCTGCTGTTCAGTCTAACTCAGAGCATGCAACTTTGAACACATTTAATGCTCCTAATTGATCTTGTTTATGTCCATTTACCACTCAGTGATAAAACCTAAAGAACATGTCCCAGAGGGATTATGCCTAACGTATCTTCTGGTTATGAATTAGCAAAAGGAAAACCTGACATGTGATAGTAAAACCAAACTAAAGCAAATAAAACTGAGCCAAACAAAACAACAAATACAAAACAACAAAAACAATATCCAATATATACAAAGAACTCAAGAAATTAGACTCCAGACAACCAAATAACCCTATTAAAAATGGGGTACAGAGCTAAACAAAGATTCTCAACTGAGAAAACTCTAATGGCCGAGAAGTACCTAAAGAAATATTCAATATCCTTAGTCATCAGGGAAATGCAAATCAAAACAACCCTGAGATTCCACCTCACACCAGTCAGAATGGCTAAGAACAAAAACTCCAGTGATAGCAGATGCTGGAGAGGATGTGGAGAAAAGAGGAACACTCCTCGATTGTTGGTGGGATTGCAAGCTGGTACATCATTCTGGAAATCAGTTTGGCAGTTCTTCAGAAAATTGGACATTGGAATGGAATATTACTGAGGTATTAAAAACAATGACTTCATGAAATGTGAAGGAAAATGGATGGAACTAGAAAATATCCTAAGTGAGGTAACCCAATCACAAAAGAACACACGTGGTATGCACTCACTGATAATTGGATATTAGCCCAAAGCTCACAATATCCAAGATACAACTCACAGATCACATGAAGCTCATGAACATGGAAGACCAAAGTGTATGTGCTTCGGTCCTTCTTAGAAGGAGTAACAAAATACTCATGGGAGCAAATATGGAGACAACGTGTGGGACAGAAACTGAAGGAGGGGCCGTCCAGAGACTGTTCCACCTGGGTATGCATCCCAGGTCCAGTCACCAAAGACAGACACTGATGTGGATGCCAGGAAGTGCATGCTGCGGATGATATAGCTGTCTGCCAGAGGTCTGAAATATACACAGTTGGATGCTCACAGCTAACCATAGAACTGATCATGGGGTTCCCAATGGAGAAGTGAGAGAGAAGACTGAAGGAGCTGAAAGGGTTTGTGGCTCCATGGGAAGAGCAACAATACCAACCAACCAGAGCTCCTAGGGTCTAAACCACCAGCCTGGGAGCACATAGGAAGTTACCCATGGCTCCAGCTGTTTATGTAGGGGAGGTTGGCATTGTCAGGCATAGGTGGGAGAGGAAGTCCTTGGTCTAGTGAAGACTGGTGCCCAGTGCGGGGAATTCGTGAGTGGGGAGGTGGGAGTGGGAATGTGGGTGAGGGCATATCCTCATAGAAGCAGGAGGAAGGACGGGATAGGGGGGTTCCTGGGTTGGGTGGGGAATGGGAAAAAGGATTGCATCTGAAATGTAAATAAAATATCCAATAAAAAATAAATAAAACAAAAAAACAAACAAAAATAAACAAAAAACCAAACAAACCAAAACAAAAAACAACCAAACAACAACAACAACCACCAAAAAAAAAAAAAAAAAAAAGAAAAGATAAAAGAAAAAGAAAACAAACAATAAAACCACAATACTTCAGGAATAAAGTCTTTTCTGTTGCTATTCCCTTAGGGAAAAATTATTTTCTTTTTCTTTTATTTATTTACATTTCAAATGTTATCCCCACTCCTGGATTTCCTCTGCAAACAATTATTCCATCCCCCCCTTACCTTATTTCTATGATAGGTACTCCCTCATCCACCCATACTCTCCATCTTCACCACACTAGCATTCCTCTACCCTGAGGCATCAGGTTTTCACAGGACCAAAGGCTTTTTTTTCCCATTAATGCCAGATAAAGCCCCTTCAGCTCCATCAATTCTTCTCCTAACTCCTCCACTGGGGTCCTGTGCTCAGTCAGATGATTGGCTGTCATCTGTATCTCTATTGGTCAGGATCTGGCAGAGCCTCTCTGGAGAGAGCTGTATCAGGACCCTGGCAGCAAGCACTTCTTGGCATCTGAATAATTTATGGGTTTGGTGTCTGCATGTGGGATGAATCCTCAGGTGGGGCACTCTCTGGATGGCCTTTTCTTCAATATCTGCTCCACTATTTGTCCCTGTATTAATTCTAGGTTAAAATAATTTTGGAGATGGGTGGGTGGCCCCATCTCTCAACCAGGGGACCGTGCCTAACCTCTGGATATGGTCTCAAAAGGTTCTCCCTTTCCTTTGTGGGGTATTTCAATAAATGACATCCCATGGGGTCCTGGGAGACTCTTGCTTTCCTGCCATCTGGGACTTTCTGGTTGCTATATGCAGTTCCCCAACTCCCATTTGCTACATGCCTCTGTTCAATTTCCTGACCCTCTGTACATCTCCTCCATCTCTCCCGTACCTGATTCTTTAATTCTTTTTCCCTTCCCCTCTTCTCTTCCTTCCAAGTCCCTCCCACCATCTACTTACCTTGGTTATTTTGTTCCCCCTTCTAAGTAAGACTGAAGCGTCCACATTTGGTCTTCCTTCCTCTTGAGCTTCATATGGTCTGTGAGTAGTATCATAGATATTCCACACTCTTTACCTAATATCCACTTATGAGCACTCACTTATCAGTGAGTGTGCTCTTTAGAGACTGAGTTACCTCACTCAGGATGGTATTTTCTAGATCCATCCATTTGCCTTCGAATTTCATGAAATCATTGATTTTAATACCTGAGTAGTATTCCATTGTGTAAATGTACCACATTTTCTGTATCCATTCCTCTGTTGAGGGACGTCTGGGTTGTTTCCAGCTTCTGGATATTATAAATATGGCTGGTATAAACACAGTGGAACATGTGTCCTTATTACATGTTGGAGCATCTTCTGGGTATATTCCCAGGAGTGGTATAGCTGGGTCCTCAGGTAGTACTATGTCCTATTTTCTGAGGAACCTCCAGACTGACTTTCTGAGTGTTTGTGCCAGTTAGCAATCCCACCAGTAACATAGGAGTATTCCTCTTTCTTCACATCCTCACCAGCATCTGCTGCCACCTGAGTTTTTGATAGCAATTGTTGCTTCTTGTTATTTTTATTGTTAGAGGTGGGTTTGTTGAAAGAGGATTACTTTCTTGTCTTTCCTAGGGTACAGTTTCCCTTCTTGTGTTGGAGTTTTCAATTTATAATCCTTTGTAGGGCTGGATTTTGGGAAAATATTGTGTAAATTTGGTTTTGTCATGAAATAGCTTGTTTTCTCCATCTATGGTAATTGAGAGTTTTGCTGGGTATAGTAGTCTGGGCTGCCTTTTGTATTCTCTTATAGTCTTATGACATCTGCCCAGGATCTCCTAGCTTGCATAGTCTCTGGTGAGAAGTCTGGTTTAATTCTGGTAGGTCTGCTTTTATATGTTACTTGACCTTTTGTTCACTGCTTTTAATATTCTTTGTTTTGTGCTATTGGTGGTTTGACTATTACGTGATGGGAGGAGTTTCTTTTCTGGTCCAATCTATTGTAGTTCTGTAGGCTTCTTGTATGTTTATGGGCATCACTTTCTTTTGGTTAGGGAAGGTTTGTTTTTTTTTTTTTTCTATAATTTTGTTGAAGATATTTACTGACCCTTTAAGTTAGGAATCTTTGCTCTCTTCTATACCTACTATCCTTAGGTTTGGTCTTATCATTGCATCCAGTATTTCCTAGATGTTTTGGGTTAGGAGCTTTTTGCATTTTGTATTTTTTGACTGTTTTGTAAATGCTTTCTACTGTATCTTTTGCACCTGAGATTCTCTCTTCTATCTCTTGTATTTTGTTGGTGATTCTTGCGTCTATGACTCCTGATCTCTTTCCTAGGTTTTCTATCTCCAGGGTTGTCTCCCTTTGTGATTATTTTTTTTTAATTGTTTCTATTGCCAATTTTAGATCCTGGATGGTTTTGTTCAATTCCTTCACCTGTTTGTATGTGTTTTCCTGCAACTCTTTAAGGGACTTTTGTGTTTCTTCTTTAAGGGCTTCTACCTGTTTACCTGTGTTCTCCTGTATTTCCTTAAGGGAGTTATTTATGTCACTCTTCAAGTCCTCTGTCATCATCATGAGATGTGATTTTAAATGTGAGTCTTATTTTTCTGGTGTGTTGTGTTGGGGTATCCAGGGTTTAATGTGGTGAGAGTACTAGGTTTTGATGATGCCAAGGAGCCTTGGTTTTGCGTTGCTTATTTTCTTGCCCTTACCTCTCGCCATCTGGAAATCTCTCTTGTTATCTGGTCTTGCTGTCTCTGACTGTGGCTTGTCCCTCCTGTAAGCCTGTGTGTCAGCACTCCTGGGAGACCAATTCTCCAGGACGAATTTTGGTATGGAGTGCTGTAGCACAGGGTTAGCTCCATGTTGCAGAAGGAAACTGGAAGGATCCTATCCCCTGTTGTTCCTTGGTTCCTGTGTCCTGACATTTCTGGGGATTACCTCTTTGGCCAGGAATCTGAGCAGAACTGGTGGTCACCTGTGCTCTCAGGTGTGTCAGCACTCCTAGGAGACCTGCTCTTTCTGAGTGGGATCTGGGTAAAGAGAGCTGTGGAACAGGGTCAGCTCCAGGTGCAGCCTTCTAGCTCTTTTATTCTGTTGGTAGAAATTGATGTTTATTTGAAAAGTAATAGAGTTCTTACTAATTAGCAAGATTTTAAAATGAATTTTTATTAAGTTTTAGTAGTTAACTTCATGCTGTTTATTCGAATCTTGCTTACATATTTGATTGGTAGACAAATGTTCTTTATCAAAGAATGCCTAAGGCCCTGGTTTAGTCTGTAGTGCAAGGAATGACAAGATTTGGTTATTTATATGGATTCTAAACATTATATTTTCATATAATTTTTTAACAATTTAAGATAATTGAAAATATTTAGTCCAGCTAGCTGGGACTATACTAAGGTATTTTGAATCCAATTATAACATCAGTATTCAGAGTGTAGCTTTTGTTTTGTTTTGGTTTTTCACTAAGTAATTTAATTTTTCAGTTTATATCCTAATTGCAGCCCCTCTTTCATCTCAGTCCCATAATCTCAGCCCCTTACACTCTCCTCTCTGCTCATTCAGTCCCCCTCCCATCAGGTACTCACTCACTCTGGCACAAGTCTCTTCAGGACTAAAAGCATCTCTTCCACTGAGGCCAGACTAGGCAGCACAGTGATAGAAAAGGAATGAACAGCCGACACGAGAGTCAAAGTCAAAGACAACCTCTGCTCCAATTGTTAGAGGACCCCCATTAAGTCCAAGCTGTACATCTGCTACATATGTGTAGGAGGTCTATGTTCAGTCCATGCATACTCTTTGGTGGTAAAGTCTCTGTGGACCCCATTGGCCCAGGTTAGTTGGCTCTGTTGGTCTTCTTTTGGTTTCCTTGACCCCTCTAGTTTCCTCAATTCTTCCTAAACTCTTCTACAAAACACCCTGTTCTGCTAATGTTTGGCTTTGGGTCTCTGCATTTGTTTCTGGAAGCTGTTGGATGAAGCGTCTCTGATTACACTTATGATAGTCTCCTGTGTGCTAGCAAAGCAGAGAATCTTTAATAGTGCCAGAGGCTGGTGCTCTTCCATAGGATGGATCTCAAACTGGTCCTGTCAATGCTTGGCCATTCCCTCAAACTCTGTTGAATATTACTCCTTGCATAACTTACAAACAGGGCAAATTTTGGGTAAAATGGTTTGTGGGCGGTATGGTATTCTCTTCCCTCTATGGGATGTCCTCTCTGGCTATAGGAGGTGGGAATTTCAGACTCCATATTTTTCAATGTTAGGAGTCTCTGTTAGAGTTACTCTTATATTCTCTCAAGTATCTGGCTTGTCCTCCAATGCCCATAGGCCCTCAGATTTCCATTCTCCAAGTTCTCTCATACCAGATCCCTGTTCTCACACACTGTATCCCCACCCCTGTTATCATCCATATCCCCTCTCCCATCAACTCCCTACGTCTATTTTATTTCTCCTTCTGAGTGAGATTCGAACATCCTCTTTTGGACTCTCCTTATTACTTAATTTCTTTGGGTCTGTGGATTGTAACATGGTTTATGTCGTACTTTATGGCCAATATCTATATACAAGTGAATAAATATAATATGTGTATTTCTAGGTCCGAGTTACCTCACTCATGATGATATTTCCTACATCCATCTACTTACATGCAAATTTCATAATGTCTTTTATTTCAGTAGCTGAGTAGTATTCCACTGTGTAAATATACCATATTATTTTTATTCATTCTTTGGTTGAAGGGCATCTAGGTTGTTTCCATTTTCTTGCTACTACAAATAAAGAAGCTATGAACATATTTTAACAAGTGTCCTTGTGGGATGGTGTACCATTTTTGAGTATATGCTTATAGTTTTTATTATCAGCCTGGTGATAACTTTCTTTTGCCACAGATACATTCAAACCTATACTTGACTCCACTCATATAATATTATATTAGCTAGGCTTTGATGTAAACATCAGTAAAATTATTGTCAAGCAAAATTTAAGGTATTCCTGCATGAATAGTTATAGATTGTGTTTCTTTATTCAAGTCATCCTATGTTAACAGATAGACCTCAAACTAACTACTTAGCCCATGCTGCTCTTGATATTCTCATCCTTCAGCCTCCATAGTCCAATTAATTATAGAGATGGCATATCATTCAATAACCAAAATTTAGTATAATGAACATACTTTAATACAACAATTATATAATTTTGTGTAGTATAATTAGTATAATTTGGTATAATAAATATAGTCGTACTATATATACTTTACATTTAAAAAGAAAACATTAAATCATCCCGTAAAAAGAAGTGTGAATTAATGAATTAAGATTAATTCAATAACAAGACAGAAGGAAAGTACCAGTAGATACCATGGAAAGAGTCAAGCAGTCTAACAAACACACACACACACACACACACACACACACACAGACATCCACAAACACACATACACACAATTGTTAATTATTCAATATTAGATGATATGTTGAAATTATGAACTATTTAACCACTAAATATATAAATATATGGTGTTAAATATTTCTATTGCAATCATATAAAATGTGATATGAAATAAATATTATGTGAAATCATGATGATATTAGCTTCCCTGTGGAATGAAAGCAAATGTGTGCTCGAATATTATTGGACCTTCATATCAACACAATAGGCTTTACTATTCTGACACAGAGATAAAGAACTTTTTAAAAAGACTTAACCATTGAAATATATATGAATAACAAATGAGAATAAATACTAAAGATGTTAATAATGCATTTTCATACCAATAAATACACAGACATGAGTAAGCACCAAATTTTTGTAAAGTTAAATAAATAAAATAAATATAAGATACTAAAGATACCTGTCCTATTATTTCTTATACACAACCAATACCATGTTACATTCCTTTGAAGACATAAAAAATTCATGGTGATAATTCATTTCTTCAGTTGTATTGTGTATAATTTGTCTTATCTTTAGGGAAACATTGTTACTGTTTTCTTCACTGAAAATTATAAAGCAATTAAATTTATTTGATATGAAGAATGATAACTTTAAATAATATGTGAGTTCTATGAGAAGATATTTTGTATGGTTTTCCCTGTCTTCCTAAGAGCATATTTTACATCTTTATTCCTCAAGCTGTAGATCAAGGGATTCAACATGGGGATTATTAGGGCATAAAAGATAGAAGCCACCTTGTCAGTGTTTAAGGAGTGACTAGACTTAGGTTGCACATACATAAATTTCAAAGTCCCATAGAAGACAGTGACCACTGTCAGATGGGACCCACAGGTGGAGAAAGCCTTCTGCCTGCCCTCAGCAGAGTTCATCCTGAGAATAGCTCTGAGAATTAGCAGATAGGAGGCAAGAATGACCACTGGAGAAGAAATCAAGTTGATAGTTGATAAAATTAAAGTTATCATTTCATTTTCCTTTTTATAGGAGCAGAGCAGAGATATCAAGGGGAGACCATCACAATAGAAATGACTAATAATATTGTGTCCACAGAAGGATGAAGAAAAAACATTTATAGTGATTATAAGAGCAACAAATATACTGTAAAGGTAAGGAATTGTCACCAGGACCCAACACACTCTTTGTGACATAATGACATTATAGAGGAGTGGTTTACAGATAGCGACATAACGGTCATAAGACATTGCAGAGAGAATAAAAAATTCACTAACAATGAACATATTGAAGAAAGACAACTGGACAGCACAAAAATAAAATGAAATTGTATTTTGTTCTACAAGAAAATTTCTTAACAATTTTGGTCCCACAGCTGTTGAATAACCAAGGTCAGTAGTAGCCAGGTGTCTGAGAAAAAAGTACATGGGTGTTTGTAGCCTGGAGTTCACCATGGTAAGGATGATCATGCCCAAGTTGCCCACCAGTGTGATCAGATAGATGATGAGAAACAGTCCAAACAATGGTGCCTGCAGCTCAGGACGATCAGTTATACCTACTAGGACGAATTCAGTCACCATTGTGAAGTTGAGGCTTTCCATCAGGTTTATGAGAAATTCTGTTTTGAGTAGAAATCATTGCATAGTCAATAGATTTCAAATGTCATTTGGTGAGTGTTTATGATCTAAAGTAGAGTAAATAAAATATCTCCAAATTTTAATTATTTTGAAAAAAAATCCCTGTAAAATATATATAGACTCTTATGTACATCTTCACATATACATATGCAAGCATGTGAATAGAAATACACAAATATGTATCTTTAAACTATACCTATAATAGCATAAATCAGAGAAAACTTAATTATCATCCAATGATATTTGGTTTTCCTAACTATATTGAGGGTAGCCACTTAAATTCAATACTAGACATTAGTTAATCTGGAAACGATCCTTATACACCTAATATTTAGTCAAGAAGTCATCCAGCCTCCAACCATAATACTCTCAGGATTTAAGAATTTTGCTACACAGACAGTTGTACATTTATAGATGATATATATATATATATATATATTATATATATATATATATGACAAACTAAATCAAGACTTTAATTTGTAGTCATTGACAGAACATTGATTAAATTTATTTTTCTTATATATTTATTCCTGATATGGTTACTACCACATTGTAGCACCTAATAATTATGTACTTGTGATAATATGTAAGACATTTGCCAATAATAATATATATAACTACTAAGAGCTTTTAAGAATGCAAATAACTCTACTTCTATGTTTAGATGTACAAAATATTAACATATGAAAATAGAATATCTGAAATTTTTATCACATTCCATATTGGTTAGATTGATGAATAAGCTTAAGATTACTCACTGCATTCAGATTTTCTTGTTTTGAAGGAACCTAATAGCATGTAAGTAAAAATACCTGTGCATTCCTCTTACACATTACCTAATGTACAAACATGTCTATGGAAAAACACGGGGAGATGTATCAAATGATTTCTTGGTGTATACAAAGTCAAGAGGTTCTGTGTAGACTTTGAAAACCTAAAGTAGAAATAAGTGATCGAAAAGTTTGTGCTTCTAGAACATAGTCCAAAAAAGATGATGAACACACAGATTTCAAACAATTTCTTAATACAATAAGTGACCTGAAATTATTGTCCTTATGATAGTGTATGCATATCATGTCCAATAGGAGCTTAGTTTCTTTGTTAGATCTGAAAAATTGAGTAAAGAATTTGTTGGCTGTAAGAATGTGGTACCTGGAAGCTGCCACTGTCTTGGCTCAAATAGCCAAGAGCAAATATTAATAGTTTACTCTCACTTTGAATTATTGTTTTACTCAATATCATGTTAATAAATGAAAATATATTGTATGAAAAAATAATTTATTTTCAATAAAAAATGAATCATATCAAATTTTAAAATTAAAACTCCTTTTTATATATATTAAGCTTTCTATGAAAGAACACTTTTTATAACACAATTCATTTTGTATAATGTGTCAGACACAGGCCACACTTAAATATAAAGAAAATATGAAGACATCTGAAAATAATTAAGAGAATTTATTAAAATTTGCTTATGGATGAGCTATTAGTATCTCACATTGATAAAAAAATAGTATATGACAATAATATAGTTTTTGTCACAGCATTTCTAAGAATAGATGACGAGTCATTGTAATAAATATTTAACACTTTATATTGGATAAAACTTTAACTGAGGATTAGACAACACAAAACAAAACCAAAGTTCAGTAAGATGGCATTTGCATGGATGAAAATGAGGGTCAGAATATCTTTCACTTTGATTAGTTCCAAACATGACATAGAATACAAAGTAACATGTCATGTCTGAGTCTTTCCAATGCACCAGAAACAAAAGCACAAGACAGAAAGAATTTTTGCTTTCAGGAAAATAGACATATGTTAATGTTTTTGGTAAAGTAAAAACTAATATGATTAATCATGGTAAAAAGTGCAGCCTCTGGGTAAATGAGAATTAAATCCCCCAGCAGTCAGTGTTCTGTGTACAACTGATGTATTTAATTGACACTTCACTCACTTAATCAGTTGTTTTAAACTGTGGCTACCTGATAGTATTCTATTCTCTCTCTCTCTCTCTCTCTCTCTATATATATATATATATATATATATATACACTTCATATCTTTAGCATATAAAAATTAATTATTGTGTAACTGAATAAAATCCAATCATGGTCCATTTTCTATTACAAATGTGATTTGTAATGATGTAAAGGACAAAAATTAAGTACACTTACTATCAATTTTTGTATAGGTCAGGACAGACTTAAAAGTTTTCCTCTGAAGAGATTTAGGGCTCAATGAAAAGTATTCTTTAGTATACATTCCATTGTTCACTGATACTTGAATGCAATTTTCCAAAACTATAATCTCACAAAATTTAATTGTATTTAGTACTAAAAGAAGCTTTCCCATTGTCATAAAAGTATTTTGGGTATCTTTTGACTCTCATGTAATGGTTTCCATAACACTTATGAAACATAAACTCAATAATTTCTCTCATTAAACAATCAGAAATTGCTCAGAGAGAGCTCTCCACAGATTAAACCACTGAGTATGGGGATGTGTGTCTGGTCAAAAGGACACAAGGATGGAAGAGGAGAACTGATTCATGATCCTGTCCTCTGACCTCTGCACAAGTGCAATAACAACTAATTAATTGATTGATTAGTATACTGTAAATATTTAAAAGATTAAAGAATAATCACATCTACACCTTTCTTCTTCCAATTAACTTTTCAATTATTTAAAATAGGTTAACAATGGGTTTTATTATAGCATTTTCATAATATGTTATTAAATATTATTCTAATTCCTCTCTCTCTTCTATCACTCTGGGACTAGGTGTTTTCTTTATCCTATATGCTCCATCACTCTGGCTTTAGGATAATGTTTGAGGGGATACTCCAGAAATCTCAGCAAATATAATTTAGGATCCCTTTAAAAACATAAAAATACAGTTAACATTTGTATCCTCAATTTTTTCTTTAAATGAAATTACATCACTTTATTTACTAATTATTACTTCTAGGACTTCACTAGTCATAAAATTGTGTGGTGTGTGTGTGTGTATGTGTGTGTGGGGGTGTGTGTGTGTATGAGACACTGAGAGAAAGAGAGAAAAAGAGAGGGGGAGACAAAATACTTTATCAAAGAAAGTATTTCTGTATATGTTTTAAAGATAGTTAATACTATTTACTCTCTCAACTTCAAGAAAAAAGTTTTTAAAGTAGCAGAAAATAGAGAAATGAAGATGTATCATTGCTGCCAAGACTTGTGGAATATTAGAAAGAATAAATACCAAGCAACAAATGATTCCTTTAGATGTTGAAGCCATAGAAAAAGATGCCCACATCTTTCTAATGCTTATACTACAGAGCTCTGTATGACAGTTTGTTACCTGCAGTAAAACTCCTGTCTTCATTTCCCACTGTGGTTCTTAGCATTTATTTTTGTGTGTTTTTAAACCATAGAGACTCTCCCTGATGACACAAAACAATTTATTAATTACAAACAACAGTTTGAAAGTCTAATGAGATAATGTGTGGAGGTAATCAACTCTCAGGATCATTTAACTGTGATTTACTTATTTATTGTTTAAGCCTGCATTCTTACTGACAAATACTTATAATAAAGTATTGAGTCTAGATTCTATAGGGTAAATTTATGCTTTTCTCTTTATTGTAATATATGTAATTTCCAAGATGTAAATAATGAAATACCCAATTATGGATGAATGAACACAACAATCATTTATATAAGCAGTAGAGTATTATAATATATACAGACAATAGTGTATTATTCTACCTTTAAAAATAAGAGCTATGTTAACAGGGATAAATATGAAGAATACCATGCTGAATGAAATAATGTTCAATTAAGTGATGATAACTAGGGTAAGGTTTCAATTACATAAACTGCATTAAATTAGAAAAGAGAGAAAAAAGCTGAAGAGATCAAATGATCTCTTCAATTTTGTGAATATTTGAACAGAACAAAATTTAAAAGGAAGACTGTTGCATTAGAAATCACTGAAGATTTGTGCACACAGAAACAAAGCAAAACAAAGTAAAAATCTTAATTTTCATTAGAACAGGCAAAGTTGTCTGGTCAAGATAATTATTGCCACTAGACATCAACATACTCTTTTTGACATGATGAACATAAAAGCCAATATTTACTACTGGCCACATAATGGTCATAGGAGATTATGTCAGAATAAAAAGCTCACACACAATAAGCAAAAGATAGAAGGCTGATTGTGTAGAACCAAGTCTAAAAGATACTGTTTTTTGCTCTCCAATAAAATATCCAAAATTATGTTCCAGACAGCTGTTTAATAAACAAGAATTGTAGTAGCTACATATCTGAGAAAGAAGTACAGAGTACACAGGTGTTTTCTTCCTGGAGTTCACCATGGTAGTCAGGATTATGCCAATATTGCTTATCAGGGAGATCAGGTGAATGGCTAGGAAAAATCCTAACAATGATGTCTTCTAGGAATTTGTGATGCCCAAGGGGATGAATTCAGTCACTACTGTAAGTTGTGGTTCTCTATCATAGCTTACAAGAATTTTTCTAAATAAAACATTATATTAGCAACATATTTCAACTATTAGTATTTGGAGGATTTTTAGAAACTAAACAGAAATGTAATTTTTTCATTTTTTTAATTATATATATATATATATAATATTATATATATATATATATGTGTGTGTGTGTGTGTGTGTGTGTGTGTGTGTGTGTGTGTGTGTGTGAAACACCTGTATAGGGCTTCTAAATAGACAATGTTATACAAGAATGGTTCTAAACTAGATTTGTGTTACAAAATAATATTATTCAATGTCTACCCATATTTACTTCTGTAACTGAAGGAGTTATGCCCCCCTCATATTAGGTGACAGCAGCCCAATTGAACTATAAAATATTCTACTTGATCAAATCAGATCCTAAAAATGTTTAGTGGATTCTTTACTGCTTTCATGGTTAACAATCACATGGAGACATAGAGATAATTGATAAGTACACAATAAATAAAAAGATATTGCAAAATAGAGGTGGAGATATGACTTATTGACATGTACATTAAAAGGTTGTAATATTTTCAAAAAATTTTAATGGCATATACGTGATTGTTTATTCCTACTTTTAAAGGATGATTTCATCTTTTTATAATTATAAGTGTATAGCGAAATATAATTAGTACATTTAGTAATATATAATAATGCATATAATTATCCTGCAATAGCAGCTATAGAGATTTAAAAAACTCCACCACCAATCATTGAAAACTGAATTATGAAATGCTTAACCTTACAGGCACAGTAGCTAAAAGTGTTATAGTTTTAAAGATATTGAGTAGATATGTAAGTTTACTACTGAAGATTAAATATCAAATAGATGTATATGAAGAAATTAGAGAATATATTCACATATAGATTTTATATTAATTTTAATACAATATGTGTGCACATTGGTAAATTTGGGGAAATATTTTATTAAAAGCTCTTTCTTCCTGTCCCAACCTGAACTGTTTATATTTTGGACAAACTATTTTGGACAAACGAGGGAGGATTTTATGCTGTATTGTATCTAACACAACCTATGAAAATCTCAAAAATTACACGTGTACTGTTTTGCACTATAAATCGGGGCATAAACATATAACAAAAGGGTTGTATTCACAGATGTTCACGTACATCCCACTGATCAGTACATTCCTGAAATGTCAGGAGATGGGGAGTAGGCCACACAACTTTTGTTTCATTGAACTTATTTCAAGGTTTCTTTAACAATCCCAAGATTAACACTGGACTGTGTGATGGGTTTTAATTTCCTTTTGCTAACTTTTATAATCATTAAGCATTAATATATTTATGTGATAAAATTGTGTGGTCTTGTAAATTTTTCTCTAAGGACATGTTTCAGTTTAATTTTGATAAATCTATTTATATATTATAGTCAAGAATATACAAACATATAAGAATGTCAAAGTAAATTAAAAGGAATGGTTTTAGTATTTGTTTAAAAATGAAGACTCAGAATTATTTTTGGATAAAGGAAAAAGTTGTGTGGTTATTTTTATAATACATTTAATGTATCATATATTTTTCTCATGATAAGTAATAGTGTACAGATAAAATCAAATAAAGGTTGGTATTACATGGGCAATTTGATACGATTTAAAATCTTCCTGTGTATTATATACGCAACTGTTTTTTTCCTTTCTATTCTTTTCATTCAAATTTAATAAAGGACACATTGAAGAAGCCTTCTGAAATCAAAGGTAATACATATCAATATGTCAATTATCTCACAGATTAAAAATATAGAGGAGCAGACATTTACAATTTTATTGAATATTTTGAACCCTGGCATTTACTGAATAAGAAGAGACTAGAAATAAGAGAGTTCATTGTGAGGATGCTGGAAAATAAATCTGCCTGTTTAATTAACAAATAATCAGTGCAATCAAAAAGTTTTACAGTGTTCTAAAACACATTAAATTTAATTTGCACTCCTCTATTAAATGTTGATTTTGATAGTTTACGGCCACAATTTCTTTCATATGGGAAAAATATTAGTTTATCTCATTAGAGAAATGCCTTCACGAAATATTTGTTTCCATTTTATTGCTTTAATATCCAATAATGGGAACCTAAAAGAAAAATCACAGAATGTA
The DNA here is from genome assembly GCA_021653895.1 of Mastomys natalensis. Taxonomy (NCBI): domain Eukaryota; kingdom Metazoa; phylum Chordata; class Mammalia; order Rodentia; family Muridae; genus Mastomys; species Mastomys natalensis. Next base: position 218,065 of record JAJTUV010001841.1, read on the forward strand.
AAAGCCATATTTTTCTAAATATAAGGAAAGATAAAGTTGTATTCTATTTATAGTTTTAAAAGTCAATGGCAAGAACATATCATGTTCATAGTTGCTATGTTTAATTAATTTTGAAAGATTCTTTGTAAATTCTAAACATTATTTTCAGATCTTAAGACTAAATGCAGAAAAACTTTGTCATAACCATAAACTTGATAAAAATCTAAACAAATAATGCTAAACATACCTCTGGTAGCATAAACAATTTATTTTGCTCTTGAATAATTTAGAAATTAATAACATGTATATTGATAAAATACATTTTATTGTTTTCAGAAGTCCTAAAGCAAAAAATAACTGAAACCTAGAAATAAACATGGAAAAATGGAATACTTGAATGAATTTAAGATTCTGTCATTAAATATCAGAACACTATATATAAATTTAGATATTAAAATAGAAACTCATATTAAATTATTCAAGTATAGTATTTTTAACACTCAATGTTCTTATATATTTGTACATTTCAGTAAATATATTGATTTTTTCCGGGACTCCTATGGGAGTTTTATAGAAAGTACATATTTATCATATTTACATCATATGTGTACACCTAATAGCCAGAGGATTTCAGTAGAATAATTACCACCATGAACAAGAGGTCTCAGATGATAGAGTAATCTGTACTCAAGACTTTAGTTAATCCATGAAATTGACATGGTTTGAGGACAATAGCATGTGGCATGTCTGGTTCTAAGACATCAAATTTCATTTACTGGTGACTTGGTCTAATATTTTCAGTCGCATAGGGGCAACGCCCAAAGCCCTTCCACATGTAGATGAGGCATCCCTAATTTCTCAGATCAAGAGAATATGAAAAGAGACATGGCCACAGTCACATATGCCCAAAACAGAGTTCTGCATGCTAATGAGGTACTTAGAGGCCTCGGGGGCTTAACCAATAAACTTCTTTCCCAGACATTCCTCCCTTCAAAAGGTATTTAATCTCAGGCCCACACTGAGAAGCGGGTTATGATTTTAAGTATGCATTTTCCGCCATACAAATAAATTCTTTCGAACCACTGTCTGCTTCTTTTCATCAAGATCCACCATGTGGGGTCATGAAGAAGTCATTTGCCTACAGAGCCACAGCCTAATCTCCAATAGAAGGCCTCTCTGTACTCCTAGCTGCAACTGCAACCAAACCTGCATGCATCAAGCTAAGGATACTCTCCCTTTGAGATAAACCGGAGCTCCTCTTATGCCCTGGCCCCAGGCTAGACATAGCCCGAAGGCTCCCAACTCTTGTTCTCTGCTCTTCTCGGACTCCCAGCAGTGCCTGGATGTACAAGAGTATGAGAATCACAGTTCAGGCCGCATCTAAGGCCCCAGGACCCCTGAACCAGCTCCAGCTTTTCCAAGTCTCAGGTTGCACTTTCTCACCCCAGATCTCAATGCTTCCTTATAGCCCAGGACATGTGATAAACTCAGTCAAACTTCCAGAGTTCCTCCTTCCTAACAGGCCATCTCCTGTAGCTAAGCAGACATGGATCTACACTACAGAAATATTTCCAATTTTATGAGGAACTGCCAGATTGATTTCCAGAGCGGTTGTTTCAGAATGCAAATTCCACCAGCAATGGAGGAGTACTCCTCATTCTCCACATCCTTGCCAGCGTGTGTTGTCACTTAAGTTGTGATTTTAGGCCCTGATTGGTGTGAAGTTTTATCTCAGGGTAGATTTTATTTGCATTTCTCTAATGATGAAGGACTTTAAACTTTTCTTTAAGTGCTTCTCAGCCATTTGAGATTTCTCTGTTATGAATTTTCTGTTTATCTCTGTACCTCATTTTTCAATTGGGTTATTTGTGGTTTGGGAGGTTAACTTCATGAGTTCTTTATCTATTTTGAATCTTAGCCCTCTGTTGGATGCAAGGTTAGTGAAGATTTTTCCCAATATGTAGGTTGCTCATTGTTTGTTTTACCTTACAGAAGCTTTCAGTTTCATGAAGTTTCATTTATAAATTGTTGATCTTAAAGCCTGAGCCATTGGTGTTCTGTACAGGAAATTTCCCCCTGTGTCAATGAGTTGAAGGCTCTCTCTAATTCTCTCTTCAGATAGATTCAGTATATCTGGTTTTATGTTGAGGTTCTTGATCCACTTGGACTTGAGTTTTGTGCAAGGTAATAAATATCAATCTATTTTCAGTTTCTATCATACAGACTGACAGACCAGCACCATTGATTAAAAATGCTTTCTTTTTGACACTGATTGCTTTCAGCTTCTTGTCAAATATCAAGCTTCCATAGGTGTATTGGTTTACTTCTTGGTCTTTGATTTTACTCCATTGATCCACCTGTCTGTCTCTGTATAAATACTATGGAGTTTTTATCACTATTGTTTTGTAGTTTAGCTTGAGGTCAGGAATGGTGGTTTCTTTGGATGTTCTTTTATTGTTTTTTTGCTATCTTGGGTTTATTCTCGTGTTTGGTGGTGAAATGACCTGTAGATAATGGTTAAATCCATTTGTTTCATATCTTCTGTTAGTTTCCTGGTGTCTCTGTGTAGTTGTAGTTTCAATGATCTGTCCATTGGTGAGAGTGGGGTGTTGAAGTGATACACTATTATTGTGTGATGTTCCATATGTGTATTGTGCTTTAGTAACATTTCTTTTATGAATGTGGGTGCCTTTCCATTTGGGTCATAAATGTGGAGAATTGAGACTTCCTCTTGGTGAATTTTTCCTTTGATGAATATGAAGTGTCTTTCCCTATCTCACTTGATAACTTTTGATTGAAAGGCTATTTTTTGGATATTAGAGTGGCAACTCCAGTTTATTTCTTGGGACCATTTGCTTGGAAAACTTTTTTCTAGGCTTTTACTCTGAAGTTGTGTCTGTCTTTGTCACTGAGGTATGTTTCTTGTATACCTCCTTAAAGGCCTCTATCATCTTTATAAGATGGAATTTTAGGTCTATCTTGCTTGATGTGTGTTTTAGGGTAGCCAGGGCTTGCTCTGGTGGGAGAACCCAAATTGCATTGGGTTCCATTGCTTATGATTTTATGCTTTCCTCTGGTCATCTGCTTTTCTCTTGTGTTAACTGGCCCGGATGTCTCTCAAGTGAACTGGCCTCCTTACAGGAAGGAAGGTAGACCTTTGTGACCTGAGCTAGAGATGGTCTCCTTGGAGGCAGGAAGTGTTGTCTCTGGTTAGTGTGGACCTCCTGTGTCTCCAGTTAGAGTAGGCCTCCTATATCCCTGGTTTCTGTGTACCTCCTGGGAGGCTCATAATCTTGCGCGCTGCAGCGTTTGGGCAGGTATAGACAGTGAAAAACTAACTCCTGCAAAATCTAAATTATACCTCTAACACAGAAGGAAACATAACCCCTAGAAAACAGAGTTATGACCCTTAAGAAAAATTTACTTTGATGCTTTTGATGAAAAAACAAACTCTTTTTTTATCGTTTATTTATTTATTTATTTATTTATTTATCTATTTAAAACTCAAGATTTTATTCCCTTTCTGGTCCATACTCTGACTGTTCTACATCCCATACCTTCTCCCTGCCACCCACTCTCTAGAAGGATATCCCACTTTCCCCCTCCCCACCCCACCAGATTTTTAAACTCTCTGGGGCCTCTGGTCTCTTGAGAGTTAGGTGCATCTTCTCTGATTAAACTCAGACCCGGGAGTCCTCTGCTGTATATGTGTTGGGGACCTCATATCAGCTGGTGTATGCTACCTGGTTGGTGGTCCAGTCTCTAAGAGATCTTGGCGGTTCAGGTTAATTAAGACTGCTGGTCTTCCACAGGGTTGTCCTCCTACTTGGCTTCTTCCAGCTTTCCCCTAATTCTACCACAGTGGTCACACAGCTTCTGTCTATTGGTTGGGTGCAAACATCTGCATCTGACAATTTCAGCTGCTTGTTGGGTCTTTCAGAGGGCAGTCATGATAGGCCCCTTTTTGTGAGCACACATATCCCTCAGTAATAGTGTCTGGTCTTGGGGCTCCCCTTGAGCTAGATCCCACTTTGGGCCTGTCGCTGGACCTTCTTTTCCTCAGGCACCTCTCCATTTCAATCCCTGAAGTTCTTTCATACAGGAACAATTATGGGTAAGAGTTTTGACTGTGGGATGGCAATTCTATTCCTCACTTGATGCCCTGTCTTTCTGCTGGAGGTGGGCTCTACAAGTTTCCTCTCCCCAATTTAGGGTATTTCATCTAAAGTCCCTCCATCTGAGTCCTGAGCATCTCTCACCTCCTAGGTCTCCGGAACAGACATAATCCCACTAAAATGGGGGAAAAGACAAGAATGGCCACTCTCCCCATATCTATTCAATACAGTACTCAAAGTGATAGCTAGAAAAATAAAATAATCAAAAGAGATCAAGCAGATACAGGTTGGCAAAGAAAAAATAAACATATCACTATTTGCAGATGATAAGATAGTATACATAGGCGACCCCAAAAACTTTACCAGAGAGCTTCTCCAGCTGATAAACAACTTCAGCAAAGTGGCCAGATATAAAATTAACTCAAAATTAGTAGCCTTCCTTTATACACATGATAAACAAGGTGAGAAAGAAATTGGGAAACAACTCCCTTCACAATACCCACAAATAATATAAAATATCTTGGAGTAACTCTAACCAAACAAATGAAAGACCGGTAGGACAATAACTTCCACTCTCTCAAGAAAGAAATCGAAGAAGATCTCAGAAAATGGAGCGATCTCCCATGCTCGTGGATTGGCAGAAATAACATAGTGAAAATGGCCAGCCTACCAAAGGCAATCTACAGATTCATTGCAATCCCCATCAAAATCCCAACACAATTTTTCAAAAATATGGAAAGAGCAATTCTTAAATTCATCTTGAAAGGCAAAAAACCCAGAATAGCAAAAACAATTCTTAACAATAAAAGAACTGCTGGGGTAATTACCATCCCTGACTTCAAGCTTTACTACAGAGTAATAGTGATAAAAACTGCATGGTATTGGTACAGAGACAGACATGTTGATCAACAGAATAGAATTGAAGACTGAGAAATAGAACCACACACTTCGGGGCACTTTATTTTTGACAATGAAGCCAGACATTTACAATTGAAAAAAGAAAACATCTTCAACTAATGGTGTTGGTGTAACTAGCTCTCTGTATGTAGAAAACTGAAAATAGACCAGTATTTGTCAACTTGCACAAAGCTCAAGTCCAAGTGGATCAAGGACCTCAACATAAAACCAAACACACTGAATCTAATAGAAGAGAAAGTGGGAAAGAGCCTTGAACTCATTGGCACAGGTGTTCTAAACCAAACACCGATGGCTCATGCTCTAAGATCAAGAATTGATAAATGGGACCTCATGAAACTGGAAAGTTTCCGTAAAGCAAAATATATAACCAATAAGACAAGTCAGCAACCTACAGATTAGAAAAAAATCTTCATTAAGCCCACATCCAATAGAGGGCTAATATTCAAAGTATATAAAGAGCTCAAGAAGCTAACCACTAAAAAACCAAATTACCCAATCAAAAAATGAAGTATAGAATTAAACAGAATTCACAATGGAGGAGTCTCGAATAGCTGAGAGGCAAATAAATAAATAAATAAATAAATAAATAAATAAATGTTCAAAGTCCTATATGATCATAGAAATGCAAATCAAAGTGACCCTTAGATTCCCCTAACCCTAACCCTAACCTTAACCCTAACTCTAAACCTAGCCCTAGCCCTACCCCTAGCCCTAGCCCTAGCCCTAACCCTAACCCTAACCCTAACCTTAGATTCTACCTTACACCAGTAAAAATGGCTAAGATCAAAACCCTAGGAGACAGCACATGTTGGCAAGGATGTGGAGAAGGACAAACTCTTAATGAGACTCCAAAACTTGTACACATAGATAAGTGAAATTGTCAATACTCATCATAGGAAAAAAAAAAACAACTTCTTCCCCCCTCCACCATAAATGGTGAGTAACAGATACCTACAATTGCTCAGGGTGTTTAAAAAAAAAAAAAGACATCGAGACACTAAGCCCTGAATGTAACACCTTTCTCACACTACTTTGTAGAAAAATATTATCCAAGAAGAGATATGAGTATAAGGAAAGTGTAAGCATCAGGAGCAGTGCATGATAATAGCAAAACTATGTATTTTGAGATACACAGGGATATTGTGCATGCACAAAACTATGTGAGAAAGAAAGACAAAAACTAAAGCACAGATGAGGATGCAGTGATGAAGTCCTATCCAGAGCTGAGAAGCTATTGATGTTAATTAATGATTGCTGAGTATGGGAGAGTCATTATTCTTCAGGGACATATACTCTGAGGGACTACCCATGCCCTGTTGTTTTCAAATTTTAAAGGCTCATTCATGTATTTTCTTTGTATCCACACTTAGTATATAACTTGTTTAGCTCAACAAATACAAAAGCATTTCTCTATTTTCTATGCATTCATGAGTATCCTTATTTTGAAATATAATCATTAATCAGGAAATTTACTAACTCATTAAGGAGAACTGCTTTTGATTTAAATATTATATATTCTGAGGTTAGTTTTTCTTTATTTTCAATAAAACTTTGATTTGAATGGCTAGACATTACTATGAGTAAACCGGAAAAAACTTTTGACTTTCATAACAATGTAAAGAATCAATATTTTATAAAATAAAATATCTAACCAAAAATAGCACAATTAATCTTGAAATTTTAAATTCCAGCTCCCTGACTAACATCCTTCAGATATTCTGTAATTCACAGACTCAAAGAACATAACATACAAGTTTGAATATGTTATGAATGCTCTTAGCCTTTGGTCATAAACACCACAGGGAATACCCCAGAGAGATTATGCATTTATCTTCTGTTTGAAAATAGCAAAATTAAAATGTGCTGAAAAATGTGGAGGAACATTACAAACAAACAAATAAAAAACAACAATACTGCTGGAATAAAGGCTCTCCTGCTTCTGTTCATTGGTAGAAACATGTTTTAGCACTACTTAAAACCCACAAAATGATTGTCAAGAATAACTCAAAGCTGTTCTTTGATTAATGTTTCTGGGATTTGTTTCATTCTTCAAGTCATCATATGTAGCACAGATTGATCTAGAAAAAACATGTGGCCTTGGCTAACCTTCACATCCCAATTAATTATAAGATTGTTATTTCATCCAATAATCAAAACTTATAAGAAATATATGTTCCATCTACAAAGAAAACATTACATCATTCAGTAGCATAAAATGGAAAGAAAGTAATTAAGGTTAATTTGGTAAACAAGACAATATTAAAGCTTTATAAACAGCCATGGAAAAACTATATACATCTAACAATCTCTCTCTCTCTCTCTCTCTCTCTCTCTCTCTCTCTCTCTCCCTCCCTCCCTCCCTCCTTCTCTCTCTCTCTCTCTCTCTCTCTCTGTCTCATACACACATGCTCACGAAATACATATATGTATATATGTATGCTTTGATATACATATTATTAGATACACTGACATTTTGAACTATAATCACTAAATGTATGGCATTAATTATTGCTATTTGAATCACATTGGAAGTAATATGAAAGAAAAGTAATATGAAATCAGTACATAACTGAAAGAGCTGAAGGGGTTTGCAACCCCATAAGAAGAACAACAATATCAACCAACCAGATCCCTGAAGAGCTCCCCAGGACTAAACCACCAACCAAAGAGTACACATGGAGGGACCCATGGCTCCAACTGCATATGTAGCAGAGGATGATCTTATCTGTCATCACTGAGAGGGGAGGACCTTAGTCCTCTGAAGGCTAGATGCCACAGCATAGGAGAATATTAGGACAGTGAGGAGTGAGTGGATGGGAGAGGGGGAACATCCATATAGAAGCATGGGGAGGGGATTGGATAAGAGGGTTATGGAGAGAAAATTGGGAAGGAATTTATTTACATCATTTCTAATGTAAATAAATAAAATAACCAAAAAAATGAATTAAAAAGGCAAAATCCAATAAAGATTACCTGTGGAGTGAAGGCATTTCTGTGCTCTGATATTGCTGGGCCCTTAATATCAAAGTGATAGACTTCATTTTTCTGATATGGTGACCAACATTTTGTAGCTAAATTTTATAGAAATATGCATGAATATAAAATTTGTATAAATGCTAAAACATTAACAATACATTTTTCATACAAACAGATACACATATATACATGAACAGCAGAGTATTTATTGTAAAGTTCAATATATAAAACTAATTAAAATCACAAGAGATATCTGTGTTCTTCATTAATATACAGAAAAACCATTGTTACCATCTTTAGGTTCATAGACTTTAAAATAATTCTGTGCTACTTCATTTCTTTAACTGTATTGTTCATAATTTGCCTCTTCTTCCAAGAACCTTTTGTTTTTTGACTGAAACATATAAAGCAATTGCATTTATCTGTTGTACAATAAAATAACATTAAGCAACATGTCATTTCTAGGAAAAGATGTTTTGTATGGTTTTCCCTGTTTTTTTAATGGAATATTTTACGTCTTTGTTCCTCAAGCTGTAGATCAAGGGGTTCAACATAGGTATGATTAGGGTATAAAAAATAGAAGCTGCATTGTCAGTGTTTAAGGAGTGACTAGACTTAGGTTGCACATACATAAATATCAATGTCCCATAGAATACAATAACCACTGTCAGATGAGATCCACAGGTGGAGAAAGCCTTCTGCCTGCCCTCAGCAGAGTTCATCCTGAGAATAGCTCTGAGAATGAGCAGATAGGAGACAAGGATGACTAGTGGTGAAGAAATCAAGTTAATAGTTGATAAGATTAAATTTAAGAGTTCACTTTCCTCTTTATTTGCGCAAAGCAGAGATGTCAAAGGGGGACCATCACAGTAGAAATGATTGATAATATTGTGTCCACAGAAGGATGAAGAAAAAACATTTATGGTGGCTATGAGAGCAACAAATATACTGTAAAGGTAAGGAATTGTCACCAGGACCCAACATACTCTTTGTGACATAATGACATTATAGAGGAGTGGCTTACAGATGGCGACATAACGGTCATAAGACATTGCAGAGAGAATAAAAAATTCACTAATAATGAACATACTAAAGAAAGCAAACTGGACAGCACAAAAATAAAATGAAATTGTATTTTGTTCTACAAGAAAACTTCTTAACATTTTTGGTCCCACAGCTGTTGAATAACCAAGGTCAGTGGTAGCCAGGTGTCTGAGAAAAAAGTACATGGGTGTTTGTAGCCTGGAGTCCACCATGGTAAGGATGATCATGCCTAAGTTGCCCACCAGTGTGATCAGATAGATGATGAGAAACAGTCCAAACAATGGGGCCTGCAGCTCAGGGCGATCAGTTATACCCATCAGGATAAATTCAGTCACCCTTGTGAGGTTGTGCTTTTCCATTGTGGTTATGGAAAAACCTGTTTTGAGTAGAGGCCATTGCACAGTGAATAGATTTCAAATCTATTATTCAAAGTAGCTTAAATAAAATATCTTGAAACATATGCAATTATTTTTGAAAAAATAATCTATTTAAAAGAAGTAGACATATTCTTCTATATAAAAAATCACACATATGCAAACATGTGGCTGGATAGACATGGGCGAATCTTCCTCAAGCAATGAAAATTTTAATCAAGAATAACATCAATCTTTGGCAATGAAACTTGCTTTTTCTAACTATAATGAAAGAAGTCACTTTATTTCAATATTAGACATTAGTTTATACAAAAAACAACCTCCTATTCTTACTATGTAGCCAAGGACCCATCCAACCTCAAACGTTTCAGGACATGAGAATTTTGCAATACAGACAGAAGTATATGTCTAGATTAATATATATATATATATATAATTTAGACACACACAACATCATCATCATACATTGTTCTAATTCCCCTCTCTCTCTCATTTCATCTTTTGGATAGCTATTTTCTTTATTCTAGGTGGTCTATTCCTCTGGGTTTAGGGTAATGTTTGTAAGGGATTTTTAGTTAATCCAGGGACAAATAAAATTGAGTATGGTAAGAACACATAACTATTGACTTAATAGTTGTGTTCCCAAAGTCCTTTCTTTAAATGAAATCACATGTATTTTTTATTTATTTTCTATGATTCTCATCTAGGCCATTAATTAGTGATAAATTGAGTGTGTGTGTGTGTGTGTGTGTGTGTGTGTGTGTGTATGTACATATGTGTGTGTGAGAAGGAGAGAGGAAGAGAGAGAGAGAGAGAGAGAGAGAGAGAGAGAGAGAGAGAGAGAGAGAGAGAGAGAAAGAGAGAGAAGGGAGGGAGAATGAGAGGTTTTCTAAAAACAAATTATCATAGAAATTATTTCTATGTATGCTTAAAGTTAAGTAATAGCATTTTCCCTCTCAACCTCAGTGAAAGTGTTCAAAAACTAATGTAAAAAAGAGAAATGAAGAGGTATTGTTGCTGTCCAGGTGTCTTGGAATATTAGACAAAATAGACAGGGAAACACAAATGAGAAACTCAAGATAGTGAAACTCTAATAAAAAAGACACCAATCCCCTCAGGCTTAAACTAGAGAGCTCACTGTGACACTCTCTTACCTGCTATGAAACTCCTGCCTTTATTTCCCACCGTGGTTCTTGGTTGGGTTTCTGAGATCTATCCTTGTGTATTTTAAAACCATAGAGTATCTCCCTGAGGAGAAACCAAAAAATATTAATTACCAGCAAACTTTTGAAAGTCTAATGAGACAATGCCTGGAGGTTATAAACTCTTAGGATCAATTTGTATTCATCTGCAATTTAGGTACTTGTTAAATAGGCCACTATCCCTACTTACAGTACTTATCAACAATATTGTGGCTAAGTTCTCAACTGTAAATTTGTGCTCTCCTTCTTGTAACAATATGTGCAATTTTCAGGATATAAAACAAATATAATATACAATCATGAGTAAATGAGCAAATAAGATACTTCATATAAAAATAGCATTCAATTTAACTTTAAACATATGAGGTGTGTTACCAGGGACAAACATAGACAAATGCTGAATGAAATAATTCTCAATTATAAAGGATAAATATGGTAAGTTTCCTATTATATGAGCTGCATGAAACTAGAATATAGGAAATTAAAGTTGAAAGGATCGATGTTATCACTTCAATTTTGTGAATATTTGAACAGATCAAAGATAACAAAGGAAGATTCTCAGTAGAAATGACTGATGACATTGTACACGTGGAAAGACAAAGTGAAAATCTTAACTGTGCAGAATGAGGTCTGGGAGAAAATGGAGAGAAGTACATAGGGTCAGGAAATTGAACATAGGTATGTAGCAGTGGAGGATGGTGAACTGAGGTTAGCCACTAGAAAGCCCAGATGCCAGGGAAGCAAGAAATAACCATGATCCAACAGGGATGACCTTAGCCTAAACACCCAATACAGGGAAGACACAACCTATAGAGACCATACGCAGGGATAAGTACAGCTGTTGAGGGATGGGGCTATTAAACTATCTCAAAATTTAACCAGGATTGTTCCTGTCTAAAGAAATACAGGGACTAAGACTGGAGCAGAGACTGAAAGAAAGGCCATTCAGAGACTGCCCCAACTAGGGATGCATTCCATATGCAGACACCAAACCCAGACACTATTGCCGATGCCAAGAAGTGCTTGCTGACAGGAGCTTGGTATAGAGAACCCCTGAGAGACTTTGCCAGAACCTGACCAACATAGATCTGGCATCAATGGTAGGGGAGTCCCTTGGTCATGTGGAGATCCGATGCCCCAGCATAGGAGATGTTAGGGCAGTGAGGGGGGAGTGGGTGGGTGGGTAGGAAAAAACCCTCATAGAAGCAGGTAGGAGGAGAGATGGGGTAAAGGTCTTGTACAAAGGAAACCGGGAAGGATGACAAATTTTGTAATGTAAACAAATAACCAATTTTTTAAAATAGAAAATCTTAACTGTGAATAGAACAGTCACAATTGTGAAGTTAAGATAAAGATAAAGAACTAAAATACTATTCTTGACATGAGAAGATCGTAAAAGCAGAGGCTTACAGTGGCCAGCGAGTAGTCATAGGACATGAAAACAGAATAAATCTTACGAGCAATGAGCCAAAGACAGAAGGCTAGCCTTGTATCACAAATGTTAAAAGATACTGTTTTTTGATCAACAATAAAATTTCTTAAGATTTTGGTTCCAACAGCTATTGAATAAACAAGAACAGTAGTAGCTATATGTTTGAGAAAGAAGTGCATGCAGCCTGGAGGCCACCATGGTAATGAGGATCAGGCTCAAGCTGTTGGTCTTGGAAACCAGATAGATGACGAGGAATAAGCTGAACAATAAGTATAGCTTAGGGAGATTTGTGATGCCAACAGGATGAATTGGGTCACCACTGTGAGTTGTGCTTCTCCATCCTAGCTCATCAGACTAATTATTTTTTTGTTAAATAAAACATCATATTATCAACAGAGTTTAAATTTTGGGGGGAATTTTATAAACTATTATAGGTAATATAAACCTATTTTTTTTCAATTTTCAATATGTAAAACACATATTTGTTTTACATGTTCTTTTACACATATGTAACATAACTGTATATGACTTTACAACAGAAACAGACCCAGATTACAAGAATGTTTCTAAACTAGATTTTTGTTACAAAATAAGGTTGTTCGATGTGTACAGATATTTGGTTTCACAGTCTTGGGGGTATGTCCCCTTCTCATATCTGGTAGCAAAGACCAATTAAAATATTATACTTCATCAAATATTCAGACCATAAAAATACTTAGTGGATATTTAACTAGTTTGAACAGTCAGTAACTCATTTTCTATAACACATATTATTAAAATTTAATAATGTTCTAACTTATGATTATATCTCTGTGCCCATTTTAACATTATAAAACTTTGATATAGGTCTTCTTCATGCATTTAATCATTCACAAGTATTCTGATTGTATCAAGAATTTAGATACATATTAGAGCCATAAACTGCTTTAGGAGAATATGAGGATAGTAAAAAATTAAGGGAAGAATACTTTGTTAAGCTGATCCTATATTTTGAACTGTCAAGTTCTCTGTTAATAAACAGGTAACATTTAAAAGACAGCATAGATATAAAAGAGTTTATTATGAATGTCACTGTTTCTCATTTTATGTATGGATGTGCTATACACACATCCTAGCAAAAACTAAAATGTCATAAGAAGTCATTTGCAATGATTCTTAGTGTGGCAGAAAATTCTCATGTTCTGCTAGCACAAGATCATCTCCCCATTATGATAAAAGACACAGTGCAAATAATCCTATATTCAGATAAGACACTTCTGAGAACCTCTTACACATCATAGTAGAAATTACAAGAAAGCAGCAGCTCTAGATATTGAAAAGCTCTTGTTTCAATATTTTTAATAGAAAAACAAATAAAAGATACACAGTAGGTAAGAAAGGTAGTCATAGTATTCTCTGAATAAAGCACAATGAAATCAATTTGTCAACATCTTGTTTAAAGATGATTTCTTTCTATGTATAATTTGTGGACAAAAAATAAATCTTGCAAATTGTGTGCTTTTAATATTTTGTCTATATTGTTTTGAATCCTGTAGTCTTTTCATAAAAATATAAACTTCTTATAGTAAAAATTAATAAAAAATCAAATCATTAAAATATAGAAGTACCTCTAGAAATACCAGAAACCACCAATTCTCTCCTCTATTGGTTGATTTTACAATGATAAAACTTTAAAAAGGTACATTTGGTATAAATTTTTTTCAGCAAGAAAGTCAAACACTTGAAGTTTGTCTTATAAAGTATTTTCATTGATATTTTGGTGAGATCTAGTACAAAATAAAAAAAATGTCATTGTCCTTAAACAGTTGTCAAATATGTTCTTGCTTTTCAGTAAATCTTTTCAAATCTAAAGTGAAATGTAAACTACATTTCTCTCGGTGAATCATAAGGAAATATTCCAGAGATGGTTCATCTAATGAGGTTTCTCTTTGCCAATATTGAAGACATTATTTTATTCCTTTTAACCAACATAGTGGAACAAAAAAACTGCCTATTGCAGGATAGACACCATACCTTGCACCATTTAGGCAGCTAAGAATCTGAGGTTATAGAGCCTCCAGAAGATTCTACAATAATGATTTTAATAAAAGGAAACCATCTTAATGGGACTTTAAAGTCTTATAGTGTAGCCATAGATAATTGTGTCTCTCAATATTCATCACTGAAGCAAGTTTTGTTGTTTTCGTTTTACAATAGAGGCATTAACAGAGACCCAAAACTGCTGGGAGTCTAGAAAATAAAGGACATCCTGATACTCAAACCTAAATGTGATATCTTCATCACATCTCTTTGTAGAAATATACCATCCCAGAAGAGATATGGGTATGAGATGAGTGTAAATATCAGGACTGCAGATAATAGCCAAACTGGGTTTTGGAGATACAATAGGCTGTTGAGCACATGAACAGAAAATGTCTATGATTACATGCATAAAATCTATCTGAGGCAGGGTAATGGGATAGAGAGTTTTCAGAGGTGAAACCAGGAAAGGGAATAACATTTGAAAGGTAAATAAATAAAATATGAATTTAAAAAAATAATTATCTGAGGTCAAGAAAGTACAAAATGAAAGCACATATGAGGACACGGTGATAAAGTCCCAACCACAGCTGAGAAGCTACTGATGTTAACTTATGTTTGCTGAATATGGGCGAGACTTTATTTTTCAGGGATATGTATCCTGAGGGACTATCAATACCGTCTTGTTTTCAAATTTTAAAGACTCAATCACTGAATTATCTAACATATATAGTTGTCATAACATATCATACAGCAAGGCATTTCTCCATTTTCTATGCACTTATGAGTTCCCTAATTTTGAAGTACATTTATTAAACAGGAAATTTACAAACTCTTTCCTAACTGTTTTTTGATCATAATATTGTAAATTTTGAGGTTAGTTGTTTGTCAGTTTCAATAAAATCTTAATTTTCAGCTCCAGGCATTGCTATGAGTATTTCAGAATTTGAAAAACAGTTCATGCAATTTGCTCAACACAGTAAATAAACGAAATATTTTATTATGTAAAATGTCTTATCAAAAATAGGAAAAAAAAACTAATCTTGAAATTTTAGATTCCAGCCTCCCAAAATACTGTAGATATTCTGCTGTTCGGTCTAATTCAAGGAAGACCATGCAGGTTTGAACACATTTAGGACCCTGAATTCACCTTGTTTACATCTATTTAACAAGCAGTAATAAAATCTAAAGAACATGCCCCAGAGGGATTATGCCTCATTTATCTTCTGATTACAAATTAGCAAAAGAAAAATGTGGCGAGTGATAGGTAAAACATAGTCAAAGCAAACTAAACCAAGCCAAACAAAGCAACAAATAGAAAAAATACCAAACAACAAACAAACAATAAAACCACAATAAATCAGGAATAAAGTCTTTTCTGTTGCTGCTCCCTGAGAGAAAATTTATATATAACAGTACTTTAAACATTTTAGATCCTGTTACCAAGACTATTTGTGATGTTGAATTGTTTTTTATACACCTTTGGCCATTCTATCCTTTAAAATAATTTGGTGTTCAGTGTTCAAACTGATTGGTACGTTTTTGAACTAAAAATTTTAATTAAATTTCAATTGCTAATTACATGCTGTTTATTTGACCCTTGTATCATATATTTGTTACATAGGTCAAGAGATGTCATTCATTGACCAAGAATGTCCAAGTCACTGACTCAGTCTCTCCTGTCAAGAACGACAAAGTTTGATTATTCATATCCAATTTAAATATTAGAATTTCATACTAATTATTACCAATTTATTATCTGATCATAGTTTTATCACAAGACATTTTAAAGTTATGCTTGATGCTATTCATCTAATATTGTATTAGATTTGCTTTGGTATCAA
Source organism: Mastomys natalensis (assembly GCA_021653895.1). Lineage (NCBI taxonomy): Eukaryota > Metazoa > Chordata > Mammalia > Rodentia > Muridae > Mastomys > Mastomys natalensis. Next base: position 233,968 of record JAJTUV010001841.1, read on the forward strand.
ACACACAAAGCAATTTTCAAGCTATTCAGATGTTATTTCTTTATTAATATGTCTCAGCTTTTTCATTTTTCTAATCATCTGATTCAGCCCAGATTTACCTCAGATTCACTATGTCACCCAGGCTATCCTAGGAATCCTGATTCTTCTGCTTCTACATCCCAGTTAATTATGGTTGTGGCATTTTATTTAATAATCAAACTTAGTATATGCCTTATGGGAAATATACTTTAAGTATAGCAAGAACCATTAAATAATTCAGGATAGTGAATGAAAAAAAGACTTAAGATTGTTCCAAGAACAAGAGAAGAGTAAAGGATTATAAGCTGCCATGGAAAACCCAAGAGATCTTACATAAAGACACATACACTTCATATATATGAAGCGATATGAAGAGGAATTAAAGTAAAATCAAGACAAGTATTCCTATGGAATAAAAGTATCTGTGTGCTCTGATATTATTAGGACCTTATTATCAAACCAATATACTTCATTTTTTATTGTGATTAAAAAATTTTAATATAGTTAATGGAAATGTACATGAATACCAAATGTGTATACCACTATAATAACAATGCATTTTCATACAAATAATACACAAATACACATAAATACCAGACAATTTATTGTAAAGTTCAGTTCACAGATCTAAAATCATCCTAAAACTTCTACATCATCACAAACCCAAAAATCTTTTGAGACACTTGTCCTTCTCTTCATTCTCATACAACAAACACATTGTTACCCTCTTTGGTCCACACATTTTAAAAGAATTTACTGTGTTACCTCATTTCCTCAGATCTTTTCTCTTAATCTGTCTTTTCATCAGAGGAATTCTTTCCTATTTTCCTCACTGAAACTTATAGAGGATTTAAATTTACTTGTTATGAAGTAAGATAGCATTTAATATCCTGGGCTTCTATGAGAAATTATTGTGTATCATTTTTCCTCTCTTTCTAAGAGCATATTTTACATCTTTATTTCTTAAGCTGTAGATCAAAGGATTTAACATGGGAATTATTAGGGTATAGAAGATGGAAGCCACTTTGTCAGTGTCAAAGGAGTGACTGGTTTTAGGTTGTACATACATAAAAATTAAAGTCCCATAGAAGACAGTGACCACTGTCAGATGGGACCCACAGGTGGAGAAAGCCTTCCGCCTGCCCTCAGCAGAGTTCATCCTGAGAATGGCTCTAAAGATGAGCAGATAGGAGCCAAGAATGACCAGAAGAGAGGAAATCAAGTTAATTGCAGATAAAATTAAAATTATCAGTTCGATTTTACCTGTATTTGTGCAGAGCAGAGATATCAAGGGAAGACCATCACAGTAGAAATGAGGGATGACATTGTAGCCACAGAAGGATGAAGAGAAGATATTTATGGTGACTATGAGAGAAATAAATACACTGTAAAGGTATGGGATTGCTACCAGTACCCAACATATAATTTGTGACATGATGACATTGTAGAGCAGAGGGTTACAGATAGCTACATAGCGGTCATAAGACATCACAGATAGAATAAACAGTTCACAAGCAATGAACAGAAGGAAGAAAGCTAATTGTGTAGCACAAAGATGAAAGGATATTGTATTTTTACTCACAACAAAATTTGCTAACATTTTAGGTCCAATAGCAGTTGAATAACCGAGATCTGTGATAGCTAGGTGTCTGAGAAAGAAGTACATGGGTGTTTGCAGCCTTGATTCAACTATGGTAAGGATGATCATACCCAGGTTGCCAATCAGTGAGATCAGATAGATGATGAGAAACAGTCCAAACAATGGGGCCTGCAGATCAGGGCGGTCAGTGATGCCTTCAGGATAAATTCAGTCACTACTGTGAGGTTTTGGCTCTCCATATGAGTACATTAAAGAAAACTGTCATGAATAGATTAGCACAGTTAGGAGATTTCAAATATTATCATTTTGTAGATTTTTCTTATTAAATATAATGTGTCCAAGTAAGTGAAATTATTGTTTGAAAAGAAATTTACTAAAAGAGATGTGTGCATACACTTCTATGTACATGTATGCAAATATGTGGTTTTCAATAAACAAAGACATATATATGAATCTTTGGTTCTCAACCAAGGATATTTTATTCAGAGAACATAATTTGTTGCTAACAATACATGGTTTCTCCAAAATGAATGTGAGCTGTTCCTTTAATCTAATGGTTAAGTTTAAACTACTGTGAATATGGAAAGCAAATTAACTTTCTGCATCAAATGATCATGGGCAAAATCAAAACTTAATTTCTGTTACCTTTGGGATCTAGTAGCATTGCTAGACAGCCACATGTATGTATGTATGTATGTATAGATAAATACATATAATATTTTATATGTATTTTATTATATATTATATATAAATAGATTACATGTCTTTATATATAAAATCTTGAAACTGTAGATAGATTTATAAGCATAGGAATGAAATTTAATTTCACTTGCTTTTACTCCTGAAATGATCAAAATAAATTGTTACATTTAATAATTGTATAGCTATATTAACATATAAGGTATGTGCTAATAACAATACACATACCTAACTGAAATATTTCAAAAGTGCACACAAGACTACTTTCTTAGGTAGATCTAGAGAATCTGTAGAGATGTAGGTTGGAATACCAAGAGTTATTGTAACCATCTATCTTTGTCATATGCAATTTCACTCATAGTTGTCTTTATTAGCACTAACAAAGGTTCTTGTAAGTATATCTGTGCCATCTTCTTACATACTAATCTGTAATATACAACTTTGGGCAAATAAGATGAAATGTATAAAATATTTTTTAGCATATATAATACCCAGAAATCTCAGTACGTTCCTTTGAAAGCCTGAAGTAGAGGTAAATGATCTGAGGAGTCTTTGATCTCTTAATACAGTTCACAAAGATGATGCACACATTGATTTTAAACAGTCATTTGTTACAATAACTCACCTGAAAAATTGTTCCTTATATATTTGCGTGTGTACATCCTACAAGGTGGAATGCAGCTTCTTTGTTAGATCTGTAATGATGAGCAAATGGGAGTTAGTTATGAAGAACTGGGTAAGTATCAGCTATCACAGGCTGTAGGTCTCCCAGGCAAGAGGAACTAGTCACAGTTTGCTCTCATTTTAAATTATTTTTGACATATTAATATTTTAAAAATTTTTTAAGTGAGTCTATTTTATATAAATTAATCTATTACTGGAAGGTGCATTTTATTATAGCATAATTTATTTTACTGTCTCAAGTCAGATACACGCTAAACCTTGGGAACTAGAAAAATGTTAAGAAATTGAGGAAAGAAAGAGACTTCATTAAAACTGGCTTATTGTCAAACTCTCAAAAGCTCCTTTTTAAAACAAGAAGTACTATATTACAAATCATATAATTATTAAAAAAGCATTTTAGGCACATTTAGCAAGTGTTGTGAAAGATGTTTAATGCCTGACACTGTACTAAACTTTTACTGTGTTGTGTATGCCACAAAACAAAACAAAAATGCAGTACCGTGGCATTGGCATGGATGTAAGTGGAAACAGAAATTTTTATTGTGGTTAGGTCAAAGGAACAACTTCCAAACATGTCATAGAACACAAGACAATAAATTTCTATACTGCAAGAAGGAGTATTTGAATATCTACAGTGCAACAGAGAAAATTACAGGAGGGGTACAATTATTAGTTTTGTAAAAAATCCATAGTGAAACTTGAAAATAGTTTTAATAAAAACAGAAATAAGTTGATTTAGAACATTGATAATCATGGAAGAAACTGCAGTCTCTGAAAATATGGCAGCAGAATATCCCAGTTCAGAAGATTCTGGGTAAATTTGAGTATATATAATTTGTACTTCTCTCACTTGAAAGGATTCATAACATGTGGTTTCCTGATATTCTTCTATTTACCATTATAAACTTCAGATATTGAATATGTAAAAACATTAATTATTGCTTAACTGAAACCACCCAATCTTGGTCCAGTCTGTATTGGTTTGCGTTGTCATGGTAAATTGAAAATACACTGACTGTCAATTTTCTCATAGGTAAGAAGAGACAAAAAAGTTTCCCTCTGAATAGTTTTCAAACTCAATAAAAAGTATTTCTCTTATAGATTAATGTGGTTGGTGGATCCTGTCATGTTACTCTTCCAAACTATACTCTCAGAATAAATAGTGTGACTTAGTACAAAATTAAGGAACTCTCCCTTTATCATGTTATAATTAAGTGTCACTTGATGCTCATTAATGGTTTCACAACCACTGTGGGATTGCATACAATTGTTCATTAAAGAACCAGGAGTGGCTCAGGGTGGTCCTTCACAGGTAAGTGCTGGGTGTGTGGACGTGAGTGTGAGGAATAGGACACCCAGTGTAAGGTAATATGGACTTACGCACTTTGCCTGGTGATTTTCTGTACATGTACACACACACACATAAAAGTAATTAATTGTTAAAAATATAAAAGGATTAAAGATGAACACATCTGTGACTTGTTAGTGTAAAGATTGCTTGTTAAAGTTCTAATTAATTTAGGTTAGGTTAAATTAGAAGAATAGAATTTTATATGACATTTTATAAATACATGTCATACATGACACACAAACATACTTATATGTCATCATATGTCTTACTTCTCCTCTGTCTTTGCTGTCAGAACCTTAATACTTATTTCTCTTATCTTAAGCTCTATGACTCTGGGTTAGTATAATTTTTGTAAGGGATACTTAATAAATCTAGGGTAAAATAAAACTAAGGCGGGTAAAAGCATAATGCACACTTAACATTTATTTTCTAAAAGTCTCTTCTTTAAAACAAACTCATGTTGTCTATTTATTGTTTCTTCCCATCGCAGCACAGAACTTTTTATAAAATTAAGTGTGTCTGTGTGTGTGTCTCTGTGTGTGTGTGAGAGAGAGAGCGAGAGAGAGGGAGAGAGTCGTGTGTGTGTTGTGTGTGTGGTTGTGGAGTGAGAGAGAGAGAGAGAGAGAGAGAGAGAGAGAGAGAGAGGAGAGGGAGAGAGAGAGAAGAAAGGGATGGGAGAAGAGAGGTGGAGAGAAGGGAGGATGTTTTATAATAACAACACATAATAGAATACTTTTAGTGTGTGTAATCAATAGTATTTGCCCTCTCAGTTTCAGTGAAAATGTTTAAAAAAGACATTAATAGAAAAAATTAAGAGCTTTTATTTCTACTCAGACATTATGAACTATTAAAAAAATAGAAAATGAATCAGAAATAATTTACCTCCAGATGGTGAGACACTAACAAAAGTTGCCCCCCCCTCGTTCATATGATGAAACAACAGGTCTCTGTGTATAGCTGTGTTACCTGTTGTGAAAATTCTGTCTTTATTTCCCAATGTGGTTCCTAGCAAGGGTTTCTGAGATGTATTTATGTATATATTTTAAACCATGTACACTCTCCCTGAGGAGACATCAATAAATAATTAATTACAGGCAAAATTTTAGAAATTCTAATGAGGTGATGCCTGGAGGTTAAAACTTTCAGGATTAATTTGTGTTCATCTGTGATTTAATTATTTGTTGTATAATTCAACATTCCCACTTACAAATGTATTGAGGCCAGATTCTCAAAGGTAAATGTTTACTCTTGTTTTTTATAAATATTGTGCCATGAGGTAAGGAAAATTAAACATCTAACAAGCCCTGTATTTTCACAGTTTGGGCATGACTATCATCTTATCCCTTCATTTGAGGTAGTAAAAGTGGTATCTATGCTTTAATAATATGTAGGTAGATTTTAACACCTTTGCTATAAGACATGCAGAAGTGAACATGAGAATATTAATATATTATTAGTATCCTACTATCAATAATTATAGAAAGATGTATATAAGGGTGATTACTGGATTGGAAATTTGATCACTGGGCAGATAGATAGATAAGTAGATAGATAGATGATACATAGATTATAAATAGATAGATAGATAGATAGATAGACAGACAGACAGAGTCACAGTAGAATATCAGTTATCCCTGACATTAGTTCATAACCTCCAGGCATCTCATACACTCTCAAATAATATAGGCATTATAATCAAATGCTTGGAACAGCCTCAGGGAAAGTTTCTACAGTCTCACAAAATGAATAGTTTGTTCTATCAAACCCATTTTAAGAATACAACTGGAAAATCAAGAAAATAGTTTCATTCATATCAGAAAAAGGTGTGAAACATACACATGTCTATAAAACCAATATATTCAGAGAGGGTCAAATTTTGCTCTGACATTTCCATCTCTAAGTGTGCATTGCTGATTCTGTTTTTTTGTGTGTGTGTTCTAACACTTGAAGTATCAGTAGTGCCTCATTCATATTTCCTTTGTGCTAAACTTTAAAATATGTTTACTTTAAAAACAAGGTAAATGTTTATAAATGTATTTTAAAAATATGACAAATCTTTTTATAGAATTTTTTTGTGCCAGAGAAAGACTAAATGTTTTAATAATCCCTTTCCTCTATTTTCTTTGGCTTTAATGGTCATAATATAGTTACATTTTTTCCATTCTCTTTCATCCCTCTGTATATACCTGTATAAACCTATGTTTTCTCTTTCAAATTTATAGCCTCCTTTTTCATTAATAGTGGATATATATATATTATATATATTATATATATATATATATATGTTTCTAATTTTATCACATATATGTTTCTAATTTTAACCTGTTCAAGCTGTACAAAGTTGACATAATGTAGATTTCAGTACTGATTATCTGGTATTAGAAAAGCAGTTCAGTGTCATTGAATGAGGAAGATGACTTTTCCTAATATCAGTGTTTCTTAGTAGTCTGTAGTTTTTGGTATGGGGTTGAGGCCTCCTGGGATTTTCCGTATACATATTTTATCCTATCTGGTTTTCTCCTTGTGAAGTTCTTCTGTAGAACAATTTTAATCTTGCACACTGGCAAGTGATCACATGTAAAGACATTCTAGGTTTGTGTGAACAGGCTTTAATGACAAATCTGTTAACCCTTCTGGCTGGAATATGGACATGCCCTTAATAAACACCTTTGATTGCAAATAATGAAAGTAAAGTTCATTTGCAGACAGAAGCAGCCATGTTTGAAGATGAAGTCTAATTGTGAAGCTGACAAAGTGAAAAATCAGAAAATGATTTGACAAATGGGTCAGAGATATAATATGCCCAATTCTCATGAGAACATATAGAAAAGAAATTTTAAGACATCAGTGCAGAGGTAGAGGAGAAGCTTTACAGAGAGTGGTATCAGGTAGACTGGATCCAGAAGATTACAACAAATTGCCAGTTAGTTTGAGGGCAAGCAGAGCAACTTAGTGTGATGCACAGAGAAGCAAATTTGAAGCAGTATGCTTGGAGAGGAGTTTAAGCCAGAAATTCTGAATACATTCAGAAAAAAACTGTAAAGAGTGAGCTTAGTCAAGTTTTGCCTGCAAACAGATAATTACATTTAGTGTATTAAAATTAATTTTACAAAGCTCATGTTTGGTAACAATGTTATTGAGTCTTTATGGATTTAGTTTTGATATTAGTAGGAGAAACAGTGACCCAGTAAATATCCTAGTCATCTGGCTCTAACAGTCTTCCAATCACCCTTTGGTAATATGCGGCTAACCATGGATATGGGACTGTTATGTTGATGTACCATTTAACATGGCTCCTCAAATCAGTGTTTTGATTAGTGTGGCTTTCTCTAATACTCTGCCTCTGTAGTAAAGATATCATTTCCTTGAAGAGAGGGTGAAGACTAAACTTGACTGTGGTTATAAGGAAAATATACAGAATATAGGGTAGGATTTTTGCTGATTTAGTAAAGTGGTAGTTTTAATTTCTCATCCAATATTCATGACATCTGTAGCAGGGAGTTGTTTGCTAGATTTCCCATATCAGCCATAGTTTTCTTCTTTTAAAGAGGTCCACGTCAGTTACTATTCTAGAAATTTTCTTTCCTGTCCCCTTCCCAATACTTCATTGAATTCCCCATTTCCCCTCCCCTATCCCTCCCTTCCTCTGCCCCTATGATTTCTTTCTTCTCCCTCTCAAGTGGGATTGAAGCATCCTCACTTGGGCTCTTCAGCTTGTTAACTTCTTGAGTTCTGTAGATTATATCCTGGGTATTTTGTACTTTTTGGCTAATATCTGTTGTGGATAGCCTTAGCCTTGTATTTTGATCCTAGTTCCCAGTGGATAGCCCCAGCCTTGTATTTTGATCCTAGTTTCATTTCCTGGGAGGGGCTGCAGAGGATGATTGAATCTGTACACAGATGATATCTTGTAAACCTTCTGTCCAATTAAAACCTGTAAAATAAAGGCTAGAGCCAGAGATTGGGCAGTAGAAGGGGAGGTGAGAGAAAAAGGCTTAGGAGAGGAGAGAGTGAGGAATTCGATATAAAGGCAGAAGCAGGGGGAGAAGGAGGAAGAGCAGGCAGAAGGAAGTTGACAGAGAAAGGAGTAGGAAGCCTATGATGAAGAGCTGGAGCTGGGAGGACAAGCACGCAGCCTGGAAAAAAACCACAAGTTATAAGGGATCTCATAGCCGGGGATTAGAGTAGTGTAGTGGTAAATTGCCCAATCTAGGTGTGCAATTTATACCCATAATTATTGAGTTGTGTTTTCCTTTACTGGTCTCCTTCAGGTAGGAGATCTTACAGCAACAAATTTGGTGTTTAAATAATTACTACTAATAAATATCCACTTAATAGTGAGTACATACCATGCATGCCCTTTTGGTTCTGTGTTACCTCACTCAGAATGGTATTATCTAGTTCCATCCATTTGTCTGCAAAATCATGATGCCCTTATTCTTAATTGCTGAATAGTATTACATTATGTAAATGAACCATTGTTCTGTAATCATTTTTTTTCTTGTGGGCTATCTGGTTTGTTTCCAGATTCTGCTATCACTAATAAGGTCTCTATGAACATAACAGAGCATGTGTTGCTGTGGGATGGTGAGGCAACTATTGAGTATATGACCAGAGTGGTATAGCTAGTCTTCAGGTAGATTATTTCCAATTTTCTGAGGAAACTCCAGATTGACTTTCAGAGTGCTTGTATCAGTTGCAACCCCACTAACAGTGGAGGAGTGTTCCTCCTTCTCCACATCCTTGCCAACATATCATCTAAGTTTTTTATCTTAGCTATTATGACTGGTATAAGGTAGAACCTCAGGGTCATTTTGATTTGCATTTCCCAGATCTCAAAGGACATTAAACATTTTTTAAGTGCTTCTCAACCATTATATGTTCCTCTGTTGTGAATTCTTTGTTTAGTTCTAAACCCCATTTTTTTCTCCATTGGATAGTTTTGTTTTGGGGAGTTTAACTTCTTGAGTTTATATAATTTGGATATTAACCCTTGATTAGATAGGAGTTAGTGAAGATGTTTTTCCAATCGGTAAGTTGCTGATTTTTCCTATTGACTATATCTCTACCTAAACAGTGAAAGCTCTCTATGACAAGAACTTCAAGTCTCTCAAGAAATAAATTGAAGAAGACCTCAGAAATGGAAAGATCTCACATGCTCATGTATTCATAGGATTAACAGTAAAAATGGCCATCCTTCTAAAAGCAATGTACAGATTCAATGCATTCCCCATCAAAATTCCTACACAATTCTTCAAACATATGGAAACAACTATTCTCAGTTTCACTTATTTACGGATAAACAAATAATGCAAGACAGCAAAAAAAAAAATCTTAACAATAAAAGAACTTTTGTGGGAATCACCGTCCTGCCTGACCTCAGGCTGTACTACAGAGCAGCAGAGATAAAAACTGATGATATTGGTACAGAGATAGCCAGGTTGATCAATGAAACAGAATTGAAGACTGATAAATTAAACCATGCAATTATGGACATTTGATCTGCGACAAAGAAACTAAAAATATATATTGGAAAAAGGAAAGCATCTTCAATAAATGGTGCTGGTCTAACTGGGAGTTGGTATGTAGAAAAATGAAAATAGATCCTTGTCACAGAGATAAAGTCCAAGTGGATCAAGGACCTCAACATAAAACCAGACACACTGAATCTAATAGAAGCAAAAGTGGGAAAGAGCTTCAAACTCATTGGCACAGGGGAATTTCCTCAACAAAACTCCAATGGCTTGGGCTCTAAGATCAAGAATTGATAAATGGGACCTCATGAGACTGAAAAGCTTGTTAGGAAAGGACACAGTAATAGAAGAAAATAACTCTTAAAAAAATAGTTGTTTCTTGCATTTAAATACCAAGATTCTAAACAGGAAGAAACTTTATCATTCCTTTGTTATTTTTCCTTTGTATTTTAGAAGAAAAAAGATATTTTTTTTTTCCATTTTCACCCTTGGAAATCAAAGCAAAAAATACAGGCAAAATTTAGATTGTTTCTTATTGTATTTGTTTAAGGTATTTCTCTAATGTTAAAATCCAGTGTGCATTCTTTTATATGTAAGTGCCGGTGTGGTTTAAGACAAAGTAGAAGTAATCATAACCATTAACCAATATTTAATGAGAATAATGTCAACCAAACTCTGGCTTCTTTGGCTTCTTTGTCACAGACTGTGTGTCCATAATTGCATGGTTTAATTTCTCAGTCTTCAATTCTGTTTCATTGATCAACATCGCTATCTCTGTACCATACCATGCAGTTTTTATCTCTGTTGCTCTGTAGTACAGCTTGAGGTCAGGGATAGTGATAGAACCAAATTACACAAAATGCTGTAAAGCTTTGTAACTTTGCTGGTGATGAAAAGACATCTTTTACAAACTTTCCACTAAAATTCAATTTATGGTGTTTCCTTATTTAGTCTATGTTAACAGACAAATTATTTACCAAAATTGATTGTCTAATTTTTCGTATTTTAAATTTATTGTTCATTAAATACATTAAATTTATTGTATTCATCTATCTAATATTACTGTATTTTGTTCTGTATAATATATCAGGAAAGTTATTGTGTAATTGTTGTAAGGGAATTTTTAATACCTATCAATGTCTATGTAAAAGCAATCAGTTAATGTTTTCAGTCTTATATACAATACAACTTACCACAGTGAATATTGCTTTTCAATTTTTCCATATTATTATGTTCAACTTTATTTCATAGTGTTGCTCCACTAAAATTTAAAAAAAAACATCTAAAAGATTTCTAGAGAACAGTTCTTCAATTCCCCTAAAAATCTATTAGAATCAAGCCACAGGGCTCTGCTGTTTGTATAAGGTAGTAAGTTAGTTCCATGAAAATCTTTCCATCTGATTCCATTTGGTCATAATATTTCCCACATTTCTTCTTTTTTCTTTTTTTATTAATCATTTTATTAATTTACTTTCAAATGATACCCCCTTCCTAGTTTCCCCTCCACAACCCCAACTCTTTCCCATCCCCCCATTTGCCTCTATGAGTGTGCGCTCTTCACCCACTCACTCACTCCTACCTCACCATTTTAGCTTCCCCCACTGCTGGGACATCAAGCCTCCACAAGCCAAAGGCCTCCCCTCCCATTGGTATCATATAAGGCAATCCTCTGGTACGTATGTATCTGGAGCCATGAATCCCTCCCTGTATACTCTTTAATTGGTGGTCTACTCCTTGGGAGCTCTGGGTGGTCCAGTTAGTCAATATTGTTCTTCCTAATGGGATTGCAATGTCCTTCAGCTACTTCAGTCTTTCCTTAGCTTTCCCATTGGTGTTCCCAGGCTCAGTCCAATGGTTGGCTATGAGTATTTGCATCTATATTGGTCATGTGCTGGTAGAACCTCTTATGAAACAGCCATATCAGGTTCCTGTCATCAAGGACTTCTTGGCATCAGCAACAGTGTTGGGGCTTGGTGTCTGCAGATGGAATAGATCCCTAGGTGGGGTGGTTTCTGGATGGCCTTTCCTTCTGTCTCTGTTCTAATTTTTGTCCCTGTCTTTCCTTTGGACAGAAACACTTCTGGGTTAAAAATTTTGAGATGGGTGGGTGATACCATTACTCAACTGAGGGCCATGCCTATATATTGGAGGTGGTGTTTACAGGTTCTATCTCCCCTTTGTTGGATATTTTGGCTAAACCCACTTTGGAAATCAATCTGGTGGTTCCTCAGAAAATTGGAAATCTAAAGATCCAGCTATACTGCTACTGGGCATATAACCAAAAGATGCTCCAACATATAACAAGGACACATGCTCCAATATGTTCATAGCAGCCTCATTTATAATAGCCAGAAGCTGGAAACAACCTTGCTGTCCCTAAACAGAAGAATAGATACAGATAATATAATACATTTACATAGTACAGTACTTCTCAGCTATCAAAAACAATGATTTCATGAAATTCTCAGGTAAATGGATAGAACTAGAAAATACCATCCTGAGTGAGGTAACCCAAACACAAAGAACACACATGGTATGTACTCACCGATGACTGGATATTAGCCCAAAAGCTGAGAATACCCATGATACAACCAACAAACCATATGATCTTAAGAAGAAAGAAAGCAAAAGTGTGGATGCTTCAATCCTAAATAGAAGAGGAAATAAAATAATCACAGGCAGTAGAGGGAGGGAGGACCTTGGAGGGAAAGAGAGGAGGAGGAGAGCAGTATTAGATATGAAAGAAGTTCAGAGGGTCAGGAAATTAAATAGAATTATGTAGCGGTGTGGGATGGGGAACTGGGGGTAGCCACTAGAAAGACACAGGTGCCAGGGAAGCAGGAGACTCTCAGGTCTCTAAGGTGATGACTTTAGTCCACATTTCTTACCTTTGGTGTGAATAACAAATTGCAAGACAGTACTTAAAGTGATGCATTCTTTAACCTCACCATGTATTAATTAGGTTAATGAACCTAATTTGTTTTTTTCTTCTTTTAAGTAATATTGAAATCAATTTTACAACACATGCAAATTAAAAGTGGATGAAATGATGAGCTTATGAAAAGCTGAAAGTTTCAGACCACTGAAGTAAACATTCTTGTATGAAATTCTAGTCAATTTTATTCTTTAGTTATTTTTATTTAATTCAGCCTTAGAATGTCCAGTCATGATGTAGTAGTTGAATAAATACAAGTGTCATAAACATTGCACCTTTATTAATATATTTCTTACTGTAGTTGGATACACTTACTGGAGACAACTATAGTAGGCAAAGAGATGAGAGTAAGTAGTAGTAGAATGCTTGATTAATGAAAAAGTGCCCTTCTCTCTCTCTCAATCTCTCTCTCTCTCTCTCTCTCTGTCTGTAAGGCTTAGGAGAAATCAGAGAAGAGGGGGGGCAGGAAGAATTTAAGGACTAAGGTATAGCCCTAAAGCTCTCAATACCTAAGATACAACCAACAAACCATATGGAGCTTAAGAAGAAGGAAGACCAGTGTGGGTGCTTCGGTATTTCTCCGAAGCAGTAACAAAATACTCATGGGAACAAATATGGAGACAAAGTGTGGGACAGAAACTGAAGGAGGAGGCATCTGGAGACTGTTCCACCTGGGTATCCATTCCATTCCATGTGTAGTCACCAAAAGTAGATGCTGATGTGGATGCCAGGAAGTGCATGCTGACAGGAGCCTGATACAGCTGTCTCCTTAGAGGTCTGCCAGAGCCTGACATTTACAGAGGCGGATGCTCACAGCTAACTAATGATCTGATCATGTGGATTCTCAATGTAGGAGTTAGAGAGAAGGCTGAAGGAGCTGAAAGGGTTTTGTGGCCCCATGGGGAGAGCAGCAATACCAACCAACCAGAGCTCCTCAGGGTCTAAACCACCAGCCTGGGAGCACAGAGGGAGGGACCCATGGTTCCAGCTGTATATTAGCTAGGATGGCCTTGTCTGGCGTAGGTGAGAACGAAGTCCTTTGCCCCATGAAGGCTGGATGCCCCAGTGTGGGGAATTCAAGGGCAGGAAGATGGGAGTGAGTGATGTGAGTGAGTGAGTGAGTGATGAGTGGGGCACACCCTCATAGAAACAGGAGGAGGGGAGATAGGATAGGGATTCCTGGGTGTGGGGGGAAATGGGGAAAGGGGATAAATCTGAAATGTAAATAAAATATCCAATAAAAAATTAAAAAAAATATACACAAAATAAATAAGAGAATCAAAATGTTACCACAAAAAATATACTTAAATACAAAAGAAATTAGAAAAGGCAGAAATGAAGGTTGAAAAATCAAAGACCCACAAAACACAAATAGTTGAAGATAAATCTTTCATTATCAACAATTATTTTAAATGTAAATAGGTTGAACTCTTTAATTAAAAGGGCAAAGGTCAGCAAATGACCCTAAATACTGACAAGGTGCTCACTATAAGACTAAACACGAAAATCAGTTGAAAGTGAAAGGAATTAAAAAGACATTCCATGTAGGCGACTCCCACCTTTTGATATTTCAACATGCGAAGTTGTCATCTACAAACGTTATGTTCAAAAACAACCTCATAATGCTGTAAACAAAATTTCCAATTTTGTATTGGGCTATATTCACAGCTGTCTGCAGACACATCCAGCCACAGGTGACCCAAGTGTTAGCTTGGACACACTTGGTTATGAACTGAAACCAAAACAGAGTAGGTGTGGCTGTATTTGTATTAGACAAAATAGACATTAAGTCAAAACTGGCAAAAGAGATTAAAAAAACAAAACAAAACAACAACAACAGCAAAAACCCTCCAGCATATGTTAATTCATCAGGAATATGTAACAACTATAAACATATGCACCAAGTTTCAGAGCCCCGAATATGAGGAAATATAGTGGAACTGAAGGGAGAAACAGACAGCTTTATTATATTTAGAGACATTAATATAACACTTTAAACAACAAATAAGCAGATAAGACCAATAATGAAACGGAAGACTTACAATCCTGTAAACTGTATCTAAAAGTCACACACAAAACAAACTATGCTGTAATACAAAACCCACACTTTTTGCAAGTAATACCTAACATACTCTAGATCACAAAACAAGCAGATCCCAGGCCACAAAATAAGTCCTTGTAGGGATGGGGGCACCCACCCATCTCAAAGTTTTTAATCCAGAAATGTTCCTGTCCAAAGGAAGAAAGGGCAAAAAATGGAGCAAAATTGAAGAAAGGACCATCTCAGGACTTCCCCACCTGGGAATCCATCCTCTCTGCCACACCAAATCCTACACTGTTGCTGTGGTCAAGAGGCGCTTGTTACAGGGAAACTGGTGTGGCTGCTCCTTGGGAGGCCTGGCCACAACTAACAAAATACAGATGTGAGTATTTGGAACCAACCATATACTGAGCTCAGGGACACCGTTGGGAGCTGGCAGAAGGACTGGAGGGCAGAAGGGGTTGCACCCCTAGGAAGAAC